>JAGFNQ010008672.1:108187-141999 GCA_024364735.1 Boesenbergia rotunda | reverse complement strand
CATACAACAACACAACAACAACAAAGCCTTATCCCACTAGGTGGGGTCGGCTATATGGATCCTTTTACGCCATTGAGTTCTATCCCCTACTATATCATCATCTAGATTTAAATAAAATTTATCTTGTTTTATTGTTGCCAACCAAGTCTTTTTTGGTCTTCCTCTCCCTCTTTTAATGTGCGTATTTATCATAGTTTCACATCGTCTAACAGGGGCATTTATTGGTCTTCTAAGTACATGTCCGTACCATCTCAAACGTGTCTCCCGAAGTTTTTCTTCAATAGATGCAACTCCGACTTTCTCTCTAATACTCTCATTCCTTATTCTATCCATCCTCGTATGTCCACACATCCACCTTAACATCCTCATCTCTGCAACTTTCATCTTTTGCTCATGTGCTCGAGTCATAGCCCAACATTCAGCACCATATAACATAGCAGGTCTAACTGCCGTTTTGTAGAACTTCCCTTTAAGTTTTAGAGGTACTTTACGATCACATAAGACACCCGATGCTAATCTCCATTTCAACCATCCTGCTTGTATTCTATGTAAGACATCTCTCTCAATTCCTCCATCACTTTGCAAGAACGATCCTAAATACTTAAAGTTCTCGATTTTAGACAACTCATCATCTCCTATCTTAACAATTGTTTCACTACGTCTAGCATTGCTAAACTTAAATTCCATATATTCAGTCTTTACTCTACTAAGCCTAAAACCTTTCATTTCTAGAGTTTCCCGCCAAGATTCTAGTTTAGCATTTACTCCTTCACGTGTCTCATCTATCAAAACAATATCATCTGCAAACAACATGCACCATGGCACTGTATCTTGAATGTGCCTAGTGAGTTCATCCATGATTAGTGTAAAAAGATAGGGACTTAAAGCTGATCCTTGATGTAACCCTATCCTTATTGGAAATGCTTCAGTCAATCCACCTGAAGTCTTCACTCTAGTCGTTACATCTTCATACATATCTTTAATTAGGTCAATATATGTTACGCTAACGCCTCTCTTTTCTAGAATTCTCCATATAATTTCTCTTGGTACCCTATCATAAGCTTTTTCTAAATCAATAAATACCATGTGTAGATCTTTCTTTTGCTCCCGATATTTTTCAATTAATTGCCTAAGAAGATGTATAGCTTCTATTGTCGACCTTCCAGGCATGAACCCAAATTGATTTTCGGTTACCGTGGTCTCCTTCCTCAATCTTTTTTCTATTACTCTTTCCCAAAGTTTCATGGTATGACTCATTAATTTAATACCCCTATAGTTTGCACAATTTTGTATGTCTCCTTTGTTCTTATATAAGGGAACTAGACTACTTACCCTCCATTGATTAGGCATTTTTTTTGTTTTCAATATTAAATTAAATAATTTTGTAAGCCATTCAATACCTTTTTTCCCTAAACATTTCCATACCTCTATTGGGATATCATCCGGTCCCACGGCCTTTCCATTTTGCATCCCTTTCAAAGCTTGTTCTACTTCTGAAGTTTGAATTCTCCGATGAAAATTAAAATTTCTATACTCATTTGAAATACTTAAATTGCCTAAGTCAAGTTGGTCCCCTAAACTTTCATTAAAAAGTTGATGAAAGTAAATCTTCCACCGCTCTTTTATTTCGCTATCATTTACTAGTACTCTATCGCATTCATCTTTAATACATCTTATTTGACTAAGGTCTCTTGTTTTCCTTTCTCTTGCTTTAGCTATTTTATAAATGTCTCTTTCCCCTTCTTTTGTATCTAAATTTTGATATAATCGTTCAAAAGTTTTATTTTTTACTTCATTCACTGCTTTCTTAGCCTCTTTCTTGGCTATTGTATATTTTTTTAAGTTTTCCTCGTTCTTACAAATATATAATTCCTTATAAGCTAGTCGTTTTTCTTTCACTTTCTCTTGTACTTTCTCATTCCACCACCAAGATTCCTTCCTTGGTGGTGCATGCCCCTTTGACTCACCGAGTACATCCTTAGCTACTATTTTCAACTTTGATACCATCTTATCCCATGTCGTATTAGAGTCGCTATATATTTCATCTAATGCTTGTATTCCTACCTTCTCCTTCAATATGTTTTGCTTCCCATCCTTTAACTTCCACCACTTAATTCTAGGAGTCGTGTATATTTTTCCTCTATTGATATTATAACCAAGGCGTATATCTAACACTACTAATCTATGTTGGGTAGTTAAGCTTTCTCCAGGGATAACCTTACAATCTTTACAAATCTTCCTATCTCTCTTCCTAACCATAAAATAATCAATTTGTGATTTATTATTCCCACTTTTGAATGTGATCAAGTGTTCTTCTTTTTTCTTAAAAAATGTATTAGCTAGTATAAGGTCATATGCTATCGCAAAATCCAATATAGTTTTTCCTTCTTCATTTCTTGTTCCAAACCCATAACCCCCATGTACTCTCTCATATTCTTCATTTTTCGCTCCGACATGTCCATTTAGATCGCCTCCTATTAAAATCATTTCATTTGGCGGAATGTTTTGTAATACCTCATCTAAATCGCTCCAAAATCTTGATTTAGTTTCTTCATCTAATCCTACTTGAGGTGCATATATGCTAATTACGTTCACAACTTCTTTCGCCACTACTATCTTGAGAGCTATAATTCTATCCCCCTTTCTAACTACACCAACAACTTCATCTTTTAAAGAACTATCTACAAAAATACCCACTCCATTTCTTGTTTTACTCTTTCCTGTATACCATAACTTAAAACCCGAGTTCTCTATCATTTTTGCCTTCTCACCTACCCATTTTGTCTCTTGCACACACAAAATACTAATTTTTCTCCTAATCATTGTATCTACTACCTCCATTGTTTTACCAGTGAGAGTTCCTATATTCCATGTTCCAAATCTGAGACTATGACTTTTCTTATAATGTTTATTCTTAGTCCACCTATGGTGTGAGAACTCTTGCCTATTTAACACTACACCCAAGTTCTCATGGAGATGTAGCGGTCCTTGCCGAGACGTTATAGTCGGACCCTGCAACGCGAACCCTTGCATATTTAGCACTACACCCGGGTTCTGGAGATGTAGCGGTCCTTGCCGAGACGTTACAGTCGGACCCTGCAACGCGTTCCTTCTGGGGAACATCCTAGCATTAGCATAATACTTTAATGGATCCATTCATTGAGTATTTGCCATAGTTTTTTTACGCTGGCTGGCAACCTAACGCAACCCTCCTCCTTTATCCGGGCTTGGGACCGGCCATGACTAGGTCGTCACAGGCGGAGTTCCATTTCAGTAGAAGATTGAATCAGAAAAATCTTTCAGATATATAAAACTCAACTAGTTCAATATAGTAGGTTGACTTTATTGCCAATAAACCAAAATTTCAACTCCAAGAAAGAAAATCTAGTGCAAATCCAAAAAACTACATCACATATATCTAGCAAATTGTTACCATCAACAAGTTGAGAAATCATAGCTTCCAAGAAAAGCAAACTCTCAATTTACAAAAGGACAGGGCCATAAAGTAATGAATCACTCAGTTTAAAGCTCCCAAAACAGTATAAAAATAGCTCCCTGTATGCATCCACTGCAAGACTGCAATCACTAGAGTAAGAAATTTGCACATTTTCATAGTGCAAAATTTATTCAGATATAATCTTAAAGGTAGAAAACAACGATAGAAAATCAAGAAAATAAATTTGCATCCTACTATAGTTAGATTATGAAAAATGATACAATCTTGAAGGTGAGGCTATGAGACTCAAAAAACTACACTAAGAGTTTTCAAGATGGCTTGGCCTAATAATATTGAATGAGATCCTTCATCACATGTAGCACTATGAAAATGTGCAAATGTAGCTCATCTTGAATATAGGAACATTCCCTTAGGTTGTTTCAGTCTTGGGTTAAAGTGAAAGAAGATTTGTTGCATTCTTTCAGAGTCATATGGGAAGGGTTGAATTCATGTTGTCATACCAAGGTTTACTTCATTTAGAGCAAGTACTTAAAAATTCTGGCTTAATCAAACTGATATACTCTGTTTAAATACCTAAATCTATGAGTACTTAGCAGTGAACTGAATTTTTGACTCTGGTTCGACCAACGTATCATACACGTGCAATTGTAATTTACAGAAAATACAAATTTAGTATTTTCTTGAGTGTCAAAAATGATGGGGAAAAAATGTCAATTTTATCACATACCTTTTGAACCCCAATATATTAACAAGAGAATCAAAATCAAATAGTTTAAACTTTGATTCCCTTGAGAAGTTGTTAGGCACATGGACCATAGGAGGGTCCTCCAATGTATTAGGAACATTCTCTATATGTATTGTTCCTAATTGGCCTACAATGTATACAAAATGTATGCTTTTCATAATCAACCCCCAAAAGATCAACAAAAAACTTATGCTTGCCACATGCATAGGAAAAGTTATTGAAAACCACATATTAAATAAACCATCATGCAAAAAGAAGATGCATTGTTCGATCACAACACTATATAGGGGAAGTTGATTCAATGGAGAAAATCAAAAGGTTGCAGCAACAACAATCATGGTCATGTAAGGAATTACCCTAATAACACTAAAATATCTCACTTTGATCCAGGTGAAATAGGAACTCATAAGAACTTCGGTTTATCATAATTCGGTCATCAACACACTTTGTTGTAAAGTGTTACCGTCTTCAATATGCAACCCTTATCATTACAAGACATATAGTCTAGCTTTAATACTCTCCATCACTATTATCCTAACTACTCTTTTCGCAAAGAAAAAAAATATTAGAATCAGATATAAATGAATAAACTATATAACTTTCAATAAATGTTATATTAATTAGAAAATTTTACCGAAATAACCACAAAATAATCAGACCGACACAAGGAGTGCCATGACAATGGGTAAGAGTTTTCGTTCACTTAGAGGACCCTAACATTTTGGATAATTTCTTGATTCATTCTAGAAATAAAATCGACCTCTTGCTATAGTAAACAAAGAGGCATGCCAAGTTCCTTACCTAATTTTCTGCACAACTTGGTCGGATGAGATTTCAGAAGATATATACAAGACTGATTCGAGAAATAAAAACAACACCAACTGCAACCTGATTGGGGAAGAATAGCAACACAAAGAAAGAAAAATAGTCCTTCAATGAACAGCAATGGATCCAAAAGTATGTGTACATTTTCAGTTCTATCATGCGGCCAACCCTAATCAAGAAGAAACAAGCTATATATCAAGTGCCCAAATTGATATGGACAAGGTACTATTCACCAAATACATGTCATAACAAAGTACAACAATTCAATGCATGTAAACAAGGACAGTACGATGAACTAAATTTAAGAGCTTACTCATACTAAGAGGTAAAGGACTACATGGCAATCTTTCTAGATTTAAGTATTGACTCGAATTAAGAGGTAAAGGACTCTAATCAATTTGTGGCAACTTATAAGAAACTTTATAGAAATAAGATTTGTGGCAACTTATAAGAAACTTTAAGAATTATATCATCAATTATTGGAAAGAGAGAATTACGACACTTTTTATATTAAATTGTTGTGCCTCCTGTTATTATCCATATATTAAAGTCGCTAGTTCAAAAGAGACACAAAATAATTCATTCCTTATTAAATGATGGCCAATATGCTCTGCTTAGTGGAAAAAAGGAGGTGGTCTTGATTAAGATTGCATTACAAGAGAAAAAGTAAAAGTTCACGAAATCATAATTTTTTTTTCAATTTTGCATGTAAACTTCAATTGATCAGAAAAGATTATATAAGAAAGCAACTTTATACGACTTTATAGAAATAACAAAAGGAGAAAGTATATGTATAAGAAAGCATGTATCTCTATTTGATGACTGATGAAGAAAACCATATTGATGCCCAAACGAAAGCCAATTCGGTTTCATAATTTCGACAGCTTTTCAAGTCTTCTGCAAGAATTCCACAATCGATGAAGTGGATTAGGTAAAGTTCAAGTTACATATGTGCATCATGCCACTGAGAGGGGTGTATTAGTGGAAGAACTGATAATACTAATGGAGACAAGATTCCCTATGCATTAAATGTTGATTACATGATATATATTATAGCTTCAACATGCACCTAAATTACATTAAAGAATGCTTGAGAAATACGCCAATAAGGATTGTAAGATGGTAGTCTGGATGACCCTAAAAGTTAATTTAGAAGAGGATGACTATATATCACTAGAATAAAAAAATTAAAATTCCTTAAACTCACTTTATAAAAACAACTTTATAGAAGGTTTGTATAAGATATCTTGCACCATATCTTAGAATAAAAATCACTTTATGAAAACGACTTTATAGAAATAACAAAAGGAGAAAGTTTTATAACAAAGCAAACCATATTGATGCCCAAACAAAAGCCAATTCGGTTTCATAATTTCGACAGAGGAGAAACTCGATTCCTAGGTGGGGGAAACAATAAGACCAAGAATACCATGAGAATGCCATAAAGGTTAAGGAAAAGAACGAGAATATCCCGAGAATTTCATGAATACCAGAAGTGCCAAAATTCAATAATACCATGAATACCAAAATACCCTAAATACCATAATATCATGAATACCAGAAGTGTCAAAATACAATGAATACCATGAATACCAGAAGTGCCAAAATTTAATGAATAACCAGAATACCCTGAATACCAGAATATCATGAATACCAGAAGTGCCAAAATACAATGAATACCAACCCGGGAGGATATATATATATATATATATATATATATATATATATATATATATATATATATATATATATATATATATATATATATATATATATATATATATATATATATATATATATATACAATAAGAATACCATGAATACAAAAAACCCTGAATACCAGAATACCATGAATTCTAGAAGTGCCAAAATACAATGAATACCAAGAATATCCCAGGAAGATATATATAATAAGAATACCATAATATCATGAATACCAAAATACCATGAATCCCATGAAAACTAGAATTCCATGAATACCAGAATACCATGAATACCAGAAGTGTCATAATACCATGAATACCACAAATACCAAAATACCATGAATTCTATGAAAACCAGAATACCATGAATACCAAGAATACCCAAGAGTCTGAATATCTGAAATAAGAATACCATGAATACCAATAAGAAGATCCAAGATAGCAAAAGAATGCCATGAATATCTGAAATCCCTTCCAGGGAGCTAATAAATAACTATATGATAAAAAGAATGCAAAAGAATGCCATGAAGATCTAATAAATAACTATATGATAAAAAACAAATAACTAAAAGATATAAATGACAAATGAGAATACCATGACTATATAATATTTTATAATCCAATGGTAAAGATCACAATGGTATTTTTCTCTTCTAAACAAAGATAGTTATACTGATTTAGAAATCCATTTATAGTGCTAAAACAAACATCCTAATAATACCAGCGACACAATATCTGTAGCAAGAGAATTCTTTAGTCTGTTTGTTGCACCATAAGTGTTTGTAAATCTTGGGACTTACACACTGGTGTTACAATATTTAATATTGTAGCTTCCTACACAACTTTTAAACAAGAATATGGCTCGGATGTCTGGCAAATCATGAAATAGTTAATGCTTCTACAAAGCAACCAACATATTACAGCATAAAATGGTTCGAACCTTATATGCATGATGTCAATCTACTAATAGAAAATTACTTCAACTATTCCATACATAGCTCTTAAAAAGAAATCTGAAAGGCATTTGAGTAGGGGCAGATCTACGATTTTAAATTAGGGGGAGTCATATAATGAAAATGATCTACTCCTTTGATCCCAAAACTTACCCTAAGACACATATCAAGGAACCTAAGTACAACCTTAAACACTTGAATAATTAAAAGAAGGAAAAGAATGTTGGATCGGAGAAAATCGATAGAGGGGGGGTGAATATCGATATTAAATTTTTCAAAAAATAGAGCGATTACGCAGCCGAAAACTATAAAACAATTGCTAACACAAGTTGGTTTTACTTGGTTTGGAGTCGTGGTCGGCTCCTACTATAAGGCCCACGATCCTTAACCGTTTACGTTGGGCAATTCTATATTCGTTAAAAATCTTTTACAAGCTGAGTACAGATATAGAATTGAAATTGAATTTGCAACACTTTTCGTAAATTAAAATTTATCGATGCCTGAGGTGAATCGAAGTTCGGAGCAGAGGGTCATCGTCGGCGCTGTAATCGCGATGTCGGAGCTTGTCGGAGCATAGCGCTTGAACGAAAGTGTTTGGAGCGATGTGAGCAAAGTTGTTTAAAGCAAAGCCTTGGGGGTGAACCCCTATTTATAGCAGCCATAGGGGCGCCTATATCGATGAGGGCACCTGACACGTGGCCTCTCCTGCGCGAACTCCAATTCGCAGGCTCGGTCAGCGCTTATCCCCTTCACTAGGGTCGCGGTCGGCTCCTACTCCAAGGCCCATGGTCCTTGATCGTTTACTGTGGGCAATTCTATATTTGCGCAAAAGATTACAAAGTTTGATACAGAATTATTGCAGTAATTAAACAAGTATGCTTCTCGTTACCGACGCCCGGTGTAGATTGTACTTCGGTGCAGAGGGTCGTCGTCGGCGCTAGAATCTCGAGATCGGAGTTTTCTGGAGCAGAGCGCTTGAACGAACAGCGTAGAGGCATTGGAAGATTGATTGCTTGAAGCCTTGGGGTCGAGCCCCTTTTATAGTGCTCCTGGGGGCGCCCTGGACGTCGGGGGCGTCTGACACGTGCCTTCGGATCCGAGAAACCTCATCCGCAGCTCAGTCAGCGCTTATCCCTCCAAAATCGGTGTTGGAGCTGACGGGGGCGCCCGGGACACTGGAGGAGCCCTGGTTGACATGGTCTGCTGGCTTCATGGCTGATTTTGCTTCGATTCACTTTTTGCTTTGACTCAGGGCGCCCGGGACCTCCAGGGCGCCCTGCTTACTGCAGTTTCAAACCAACTCTTGCTTCCTTGTTTTGCCTTGACCTTGGGGGCGCCCGGGACCTCCAGGGCGCCCTGCCCATCTATCTGTGTAACGCCCGCCTTTCTCCCACACCTCGTGGTGTGGCGAGATAGGCGTCGTTACGCTAAACATACATGTGCATAAAAACATCTTAATGCAGCGGAAACATTTTTTTTTCTTAACATGCTTTTAACCATGCAACTAAACACATGGAACATCTATACATGGCATCATATCATAACTTAACCATTCCATGACTTATTCATAATCATCATAAGCAGTATGTACTTATCCATAAACGTAGCATCTGTTGATGCAGTCTGGCCCTGATTGTTATTTTGGTGTTGACAACGATTTTAGTTTAGGAGGATGATTATGATATGGAAAATCCTAATCTGGGAGGTTAGGTGGATTATGATTATGTCCTGATCGAGGATTAGGCATGATTTGGAAAACCCTAACCTGGGAGGTTAGGTGTGATGATTATGATGATTATGATTAAGTCCTGATCGAGGATTAGGCATGATATGAAAATCCTAACCTGGAGGGTTAGGTGTGGAAAATCCTAGCTTGGAGGGCTAGGCGTTGGAAAATCCTGACCTGGAGGGTTAGGTGTGGAAAATCCTAGCCTGGAGGGCTAGGTGTTGGAAAATCCTGACCTGGAGGGTTAGGTGTGGAAAATCCTAACCTGGGAGGTTAGGTGTTGGAAAAGTCCTAATTTGGAAGGGTTGGGTGAAAAGTCCTAGCTTGGAGGGCTAGGTGAAAAGTCCTAACTTGGAGGGTTAGGTGCAAATTCCCATCCTGGAGAATTAGGTGAAAAAGTCCTGGCCTGGAGGGTCAGGTGCCTAGCTTGGAGGGCTAGGTTGGATGATGTTCTAACTCGGAAGAGTTGGGTGAAAAGTCCTAGCTTGGAGGGCTAGGTGAAAAGTCCTAGCTTGGAGGGCTAGGTGAAAAGTCCTAACTTGGAGGGTTAGGTGCAAATTCTCAACTTGGAGAGTTAGAGGGAAAAATCCTTAGCTTGGAGGGCTAAGGTGGATGAATTCCTAGCTTGGAGGGCTAGGGTTGAGTCACTGGATCGGTCTGGTGACCGATCAGGGACATTGGCACGCTGCTCCTTAGTGGATCGGTCTGGTGACCGATCCAGCTATGTCTGATCGGACTGGTGACCGATCAGGGAGCGCACAGTGAGATTGGGAATCTACTGTGTGACTCCTGATCGGACCGGTGACCGATCAGGGAGCAGGCTGCTTCCTTGCTGTCTTGCTCCTGATCGGTCTGGTGACCGATCAGGGAGCAAACGGTGAGTGAGTTTCCTTGCTGATCAAAGTCTTGGATCGGTCTGGTGACCGATCAGGGATCTTGGATTTGATTAAAAAAATTACTGTTCATCTGCCCTGATCGATCTGGGTGACCGATCAGGATCCAATCTGATCGGTCTGGTGACCGATTATGCTTCACCCTGATCGGTCTGGTGACCGATCAGGCGTGTATAGCTGCGAGAGCTGGGAATCCCAGCAAAGCAGTGGATCGATCTGGTGATCGATCCACACACCCTGGATCGGTCCGGTGACCGATCACTTTAATTCAAATTTCACTGTCAGACGCGGTCAGAGCGTCTGATCGTATCGGATTTGCTGATGTATGTGATATGCTGCGTGATCTTCTGCTCTAATGCTCTGATTGAGTTTCAGGTGACAGGGGAGGATTCAAACACTCAAGGAGAAGTTAAAGCGTGCTTTCCTTGGAGCAGGTTTGTCCCTTTTCACATCTCAGGTTGCAACGGCGAGCCGAAGACTGGGGCTGAGACTGGAGCTTGGCTGAGGAGCTCAGTGAGTCCAGAGATAGCTCAGTAGAGGCTGGCGTTGGCAGATGAGTAGCTGGGAGCTACAGAGATGTGGTCACTTGTCTCTTGGCGGAGAAACAAAAGAAAGCGCGAGAAGACAAGGCGGTAGAGCTTTCGAGCAAGCGATTCAGTTTGAAAAACTTCTTTGTGTTCTTGCGTTCTGCTGCTACAAGCTTGCTGTTCTTGAGTTCTTCAACCATCCTAAGCAAGCTATAGAGGAGCAATCATCATACTTGAGCGCTTGAAGGAGAAAACAAGAAGCTTGGAGTCCGACAGTGGGAAGACATGAAGCAGACAGGGGTCTGCGTGAGATCGCCACTGGGTGGAGCTCAGGGAAGCTTGCTGTGTTTTGTCCTTGCTAAGAGTTTGAGTAAGATCCTTCTTGTTGTTGTTTCATTGTGCTCATTATATATCATTGTGTGAAACACGCTGTGGAGAGGTTTCTCCACCGAGAAGGAGGTTGCTTCATATCCGGTATTGACCGGGGCTTGATCTGCCGACGATCAAGGGATCGCCCACCTCAAGGGCACGCCAAGGAGTAGGGGCAAGTTATCCCCGAATCTTGTAAACCCTCCTTGTTAGCGATCTTGCTAGTTGTGTTTGTTTCGCTCTCGTCTAGTTTTTCTGCATACTCTGTTTTCCACTCTTTCCGCTGTGCTACTGATATTTGAGTTGCAGAAATCGTGATAAGTTTTCAAGGGGCAAGCGATTGTCTATATTCACCCCCCCTCTATAGCCATCTCGTTCCCAACAGCATCATAGGTCTTAAGTCACCCATTAGTCATAACCATAAAACGTAGCATAAAATTTAAGAAAACATTTTCACACCCAAGACATGCATTATGTGAGAACATAAGAATCTTTTGCCAAGTCACTGCTACACACACACATGCTTCTGCCTCTCCTGCGGCTTCCCTTAATAGCCTCTTGCTTGATCTGCGGTACGAGGAAAATAAAACTATAAGCACATAGGCTTAGTAAAACCCTTTCCTACTCACTAAAACCATACGTCACTTAAACATAAACATATCAAGTATCTGACATAGCGTAGCCTCGAACATAAACATAAGTATAGTCATGGCATAAGTCATAAGCATATGAACAACTAACATAGCATGATTCCTAACATCACCATAGATCTACAACCTACTTAGCATGGCATAAATCTTAACATACATGAGCATAAAACATACATACATGACATGAAACATACTTATACTTGGCATAATTCCTAGTATACATGAACATAAGGCATACTTATCATAACATAATTCTTAGCATACATGAACATAAGACATACTTATCATAACATAATTCTTAGCATACATGAACATAAGGCATACTTATACATGACATGAAATATGAGCATAAACACAAACATATAATATACTTACCTTGGCGCGATGCATAACATAGATGTATGAATGAGTCAAATGCATTTACTACATAAGGATGCTTAATTTTAAAATCATACTTTTAAATGCTTAACATAAACATAACATCATTGGGGTCCCCGGCTTGTACCACATACATACATCATAGCGCGCATCCCTAAGTAAATACGAGGTAGCTAGCCTCGACCTACTAGGGTAAGGACAGCATAGTCGGTAGTCCTAGAACGGAGGCGTTCTTAAGGTGCCCATCCCTGTTGCACAGCTTTGGTAGTGCCAGAACTGTGGACAGCTTCGGTAGTCCAGAACCGGGACGTTCTTAAGGTGCCCATCCCTTGGACCCTTACTTCGGTCCGGTACAAGCCTCATACATAAAAAAATAAACATGCATGTTTCATCATTCATACTTGTCATTCATACTTATCATTCATCCTTATTTCATATCATCGTTATGCCTTCATCATTCATACTTATCATTCATACTTAAGGCATAACCATCATCTTCATTCCTACTTATCATTCTTTATTCATAACATAGGACATACATGCATAATCATGGTTCTAGTCATAACCTTATCCGGGTTCATCAAGCTTGCATGATCATGATACATAATAAACATACATCTCATACATGATATATTTTATCTAGCATACAAAATCCTAGTATTCATCATAAGACATGGATGATAAGCTACATTTAAACCTAACACATACTACTAGGGTTCATAGCATTCATCATGAAACATGTATATATCTTCATAAATCATAAATCCATTATAAGCATTTACCAATATTCATGCATCATTATATTTATCATAACCTACTCCTACATCAATTACATGTATTCATGGCATATGATCTAAATATTCATGATTAAACATAACATAACATCAACCATACAAAGTCATGTTATATGACACCTAAACTAGGATTTTAGTCACATGGAGGCCCTTACATCATGCTTCAAAATGTACTAGCATCATGGTAACTTATAACATGCATTCTTGAGACCCTAACCCAAACCAAACCCTAGGTTTGGCTCTTGGCCGAAAGTCCTAAAGGACCATGGGTCCATGGAAAATTTGCCTAGATCATGATTAACATCCCTTACTTACATATCATGCCATAGAAAAATCATTTAAACCCTTGATTGGACTTAACCCCAAGCCCTAGGCCTAAGGCAAGGGTTGGCCGAAACCCTAGAAGGGTAACAAGCCCATGGAAAAGTTCATTTAACACCATTTTTACCCATAAGGTATCATAAGAAACATATTAATCATGCTTGGAGAGGTTGGAGTTTTCCCCTAGCCCCTTGACTTTGATGTGGCTGAAACCCTAGAGGGTTAATACAACAACAACAACAACAACAAAGCCTTATCCCACTAGGTGGGGTCGGCTATATGGATCCTTTTACGCCATTGAGTTCTATCCCCTACTATATCATCATCTAGATTTAAATAAAATTTATCTTGTTTTATTGTTGCCAACCAAGTCTTTTTTGGTCTTCCTCTCCCTCTTTTAATGTGCGTATTTATCATAGTTTCACATCGTCTAACAGGGGCATTTATTGGTCTTCTAAGTACATGTCCGTACCATCTCAAACGTGTCTCCCGAAGTTTTTCTTCAATAGATGCAACTCCGACTCTCTCTCTAATACTCTCATTCCTTATTCTATCCATCCTCGTATGTCCACACATCCACCTTAACATCCTCATCTCTGCAACTTTCATCTTTTGCTCATGTGCTCGAGTCATAGCCCAACATTCAGCACCATATAACATAGCAGGTCTAACTGCCGTTTTGTAGAACTTCCCTTTAAGTTTTAGAGGTACTTTACGATCACATAAGACACCCGATGCTAATCTCCATTTCAACCATCCTGCTTGTATTCTATGTAAGACATCTCTCTCAATTCCTCCATCACTTTGCAAGAACGATCCAAATACTTAAAGTTCTCGATTTTAGACAACTCATCATCTCCTATCTTAACAATTGTTTCACTACGGCTAGCATTGCTAAACTTAAATTCCATATATTCAGTCTTTACTCTACTAAGCCTAAAACCTTTCATTTCTAGAGTTTCCCGCCAAGATTCTAGTTTAGCATTTACTCCTTCACGTGTCTCATCTATGCCTTACATAACATCATGAAACATTTAAGAGCACAAAGGAAAATTTACATCATCCCTAAGCCCAAGCAATAGCCTTGGCCGAAACTTCCATAAGCCCTAACCATGGATTTTTCCAACATATCATGCCAACAAAACTTAGATCATGATAAATATCTTGAAAACCATCATACCACAGGTGAGGGGGTTTTACCTTGGGTTGTCTTTGATTTTTAGACCTTAAAAGAGAAGGAGAATGGGAATCCCTTTGCCACTTGAACCCTTCTTGCCCTTGTAACCTTGGAAGAGAACCTAGATCTTCCAAATAGAGTCCTTAGTGGAACTTTTCTTAAGGGGGAGAACACCTTGAGTTTTCGGCCAAAGCAAGGAGGAAGAAGAAATGAAGAGGAGAAGGGAAGTTGTAACTTCCTTTCTATATTTATATCACTTTTAAAAGGGGTAAATGAAGAGTCATGATGTCTCTTCCCTTGATGACTCTTCATTTCCTACGCCTTAACTAATATCCACTTCATTCCCTCATAGCACTCCCTTGCTAGGTGAATTGGTTAGTGCATGCTTGGTTGTACAAGAGGTCCAAGGTTCAATCCTTGGTGCATGCACTAATTTTCTATTTTATTTTTAATTTATTTCCTATTATTTCGAAAATTTCTTGAAAATTTCCCCATAATTATGTTAATATTTCTCATTAAAATCCATCTATTTTTATATTAAATTCTACCTAAAATCCACCCATAATAATGGTACTAGAAAGCCCCTATAAGGCCCCTTAGTACTTAGTTTCTCAATTTAAATGAGAGAACCATGGGTTTCTAGGCTAAGGTTCGTACTAATATTTCTAGATCCTTCAGAAAATTATCTAGACATGCTTAATATTTTAAAGAAAATATTACGAGAATTTTTCGGGTCGTTACAATCTGCCCCTCTCCTTTGGGGCATTCTGAGCTACAGAAACGCATTCCTTTGGTCATGCTTTCAAGGTTAGTTCCAAAACAGCAAAGCAAGAGTATTAGATAATTTTTTTTACAGCCGTAGCTGTCTTGGTTATGACTTCGGGTCTCCCAAATGGAACCCTAGGTCGAACCGACGCCTACTGTTCCCTTGACGGCGAACGCGTCCTCACCTACTCCTCTCAGGAGAGTTTACCTTTTGCCAACCGGCTCCTCCGGTTGGACTTTTGCCCGATGCACCTCACCAGGTCTTCGTGCCCACCTTCCGAGCAGGTCATAGATGCCCAGCTCCTTGCCAGGGCTTTATGCCCAGTCCTCGACCAGGACTTCGTGCCCACCTTCTGAGCAGGTCTTCGGTGCCCAGCTCCTTGCCAGGGCTTCGTGCCCAGTCCTCGACCAGGACTTCGTGCCCACCTTCCGAGCAAGTCTTCGGTGCCCAGCTCCTTGCCAAGGCTTCGTGCCCAGTCCTCAACCAGGACTTCATTCCTAGTGTACCTAGGGCTTCTTTCCTACACACTTAGTAAACGTATTAGATACACATAACATCTTAACTTCTGAACCCTTTGCCATTATCAAAACCTAGGTTTGACTTAGGTGCTGCCTATACCAACAATCTCTCCCTTTTTGATTTATGACAACCTGTTCAAAAAGATAAGTTAATCATCCAGATAAGTACGTATCAAAGTTAAATTCCTCCCCCTGGAAGAAATATCCCCCTGAGTTTTTCAAGAGTTCGTGGGGCTTGAAAAGATTTCTAAGTTTAATAGTGAAAAAAACTTTTCAGTTTTGTAAATACTTAGAAAAAATTTTAAGTTAGAAACCATTTTTCAAAATATTTTGAGTTGGATAATTTTCAGGAGAATTTGAATTTTATACTTAGAAAATTTTTGACCAACCAACGATTTAGAATAAGTACTTGGAATAGTTTTTGAAACCAAGAAATTTTGAAAGTCTAAGTACTTAGAGATGTTTTCTAGCAGTTTAAGTACTTAAATACTTAGAGAGCATTTTTCAGAAATATTTTTCAAACACATTTTTTTTGAATTTAATGACTTAAAAAAATTTCAAAAGATTTTCCTAGAATAAGTGCTTAGAGTAATTTTTGAAACCAAGAAAAGTTAATTTTCAAAATGACCTTAAGTATTTAAAGAACCTTACTTTTTTTTTTTGTAAAACAGGAGATATATGAATTTACTTTTTGAAAAAGGAGATAAATATTTTGAAAGAATTGAGTTTTTTTGAAATTTTTCAATATTTGAAAAAATTTCAACTCTTCTTTTCTCTCCTTTCCAATCTCTCCCCCTTTGCCATATATCAAAAAACAATATAGCAAAAAAAACATGTTGAGTAATAGAAGTAAGGTGCTGTACTGAACCAATTCAAAGTATAACTGGACCAAATCAATTTGAATTTTTTCTTTTGGGTCCTGTCTAACCCAATTAGCTACTTACTGACTATTATAAATAGTAGCTTTCGCTAGGGTTAGTCAAGTTAAGTGTTCTGATCAAGTTAGAGTTTCTAAGCTTGACACTTAACCTTATTACTGTTTATTTGGTTTTTTGTGCCCCAATTATTGCAGATGCACTGACTTAAAGCATCTTGAATCAAGGCAAAGACCTAAGTATGTCAACCCATTCTAGGTTATCAATCAAAAGTACCCTAAGGTGCTTGTGAGATGCTGGCTTCTAGATCTATAGGTGCATGCGGTTCTAGGGTTAGGGCCTAAGCTAAGTCTATTTGCGAAAAAACCCTAGTTTTGAAGGGGGTAATTTTTCATAAGAAAAACTAAGTCAAAAAATCATTTTAAAAATGCACAAAGAAAATGATTTTTCAAAATTAAGTAGGAACTGATTTTAAAATCAAGTAATAAAGCAGTTTTAAAAAACAGAAGTAGAGCAAACCTATTCTACCAAGCATAACCCTAACTGCCTTCTAGTGAGCTGAACTCAGACTCAGGTAAGGGTTTGATGAATATATCAATTAAGTTAGATTTTGAGTCTACATGCTTAAGGACTATGTCACCCGTTCTGGAGTTGTCAATCACGTGTAACGCCTGAAAATTCTCAAACCTAATTTTAGAAATATCCTAGAATTAATTCTGAATTTATGGATATTTTTATAAAATTTTTCCATGGACAAATAAGGCAAAAATGAATAAAAATAGAATGCGCAGTAAAAATATTATAATGAGGTTTGAACCCTAGACCTGTACCATGAGAAGAGAATAGACTTACCAAGTGGTCTAATCTATTTTCATTGGTATAGATTAGAGGGAAATATAGATAAGCTAAAGTTAGTTAAATTTTTCCATAAGTATAAAAGGGAAACTTAGGGTTTTTATATTCATTCTTTTCCCTCACATCTTCTCACCGCCGACTCCCTCTCTCCCTCTCGCGATTTTCTTCCTCTTCTCCTCTTCTCTTGCCGCCCAAGACAAAGGGGAAGCCAAGGGAATGTCTCAAGAGACCCTATTCTCTACGGGGACCCTCGTAGACGCGAGGAGAACGCCAAGAAGCAAGAAGAACGTTGTAGTTCGACGTTCCCTCAGGAATTTCATATTTTTATTCGTAAGAAAACCTAGCGCAGGATGTAAGTACCCCTCATCTACAGTATAAGTAGTTTCGGTCGATTTCCCATATGCTTTATCTCCTTATATGTATGTTCTACGATTAGAAATCGTAAATTATGAACAAGCACGCACGTTAGGTGTTTGTTAAAATGTTCAGTTCAGTTAATGCTATAGAAAGCATTAAAGAATAGAAATTCTTGCTCCAGTTTATGATTGAGACCAAGGTCCAATGGGATGGGCTCCTAGTTGCCTGACAGGCCCAAACTATGTGTCACGAATGTGGGCCTCAAATTTAAATATGAATAAATGAAATGCTGGAAACCCTTTTACAATCAAAAGTATGAAAATGTAATATAGGGGCCACAGGTCATATTTTTCTCGGGGCTAGTTGACGTTGTTTGATTCGCGCTTGTATTTAGGTGTCGTTTGTGTTTTTGGGTTTCAAATAAGTAATTGGATTTTGGGTTGCAATTCCGAATTGAAAACACAATGCAAAGAAGGACCACTCAATTAAGGAGCTGACAAGTCAATTTCAACCAATAAACTCAACTCAACAAATATTGAATGTAATCTACCAATGTTAAGTAACCGAGTTTGGAATCAAATCTGAATTAAATCGCAAGGTTTTCTACAGATTTTATTGACTTCAGAAATTACAACATCCAATCCGATCCATTCACTTGGCACAATTGAAGCACTTTGATATGCAAGGTAAACATCTTATGTGCAAATATTAACTACAACTCAGAAATGGTCCAAGCTCGAATGCAACTGATTTCAATCACAACAATGCACTAAACGGTAAGTTGAATCTTGATGTAAGGGAGTGCTGCACTTGTCTTGATACATCCTGCAGCAAATTTTAGCAACTTGGCACGCAAGTGAAACTGAATTTGCCGAAATTATTACTAAACTGCAGCACTAGAACTGATATAAAGCAAAAGACATGGAGCAAGCAAATCAAATGCAGAATTCATCAACTAATGGATTCGGAAATGAATGAATGTGAAGCAGAAATAATTTGAAACTGAAGAGATTAAAACTAAATGGCAGAATGGGCAATCAGGGATGCAGGGATGAGGACTAAACACTGATCTATTAGCAACACACGCAAGGAAGAAATAATGTTCAGGAAGGCAGTGATGGAGTTCAGAAATGGACAGGCAGGAATGTAGAATTACAGAAACGTGGACTGCAGGAACGCAATGTGCAGGAACTCGGAACTGAACACAAAACATGCAAGCAAATGAATTCAAAGGCTGAAATCTAAAAGCAGCACTTCACTGATACATCCTCAGCAATGATAGCTACTATGTGCAGAATTATTGACTTGCAGAAATGGTGTTAAATTGCAGGAATGAGCTGAGTTTGGCAGAGTTGATCAAAATGCAGAAACGTAGCAGTTGACTTGGACACAAAACAAGCAATTGACTGAAATGAATTACTATTTTGATGATCAGCAAGGCTTAAGTGGAATTCTCATTTAATGGACTCGAAACACATAAGTAAATGAGCTGAAATTTCAGAAACAAGCTGGGTTTTCAGAATTGGAATTCAGATTTCAGAAATGAAATTGATTCACAATAACTAATGGGCAAAGCTTACATCGAATGCTATTTAGCTAGACTAAACTACAGGTTTTAAACTCATAAAGTAAAACTACAGCAAGCTTGGAACAAAATGTAGGAATTCAATAGAAAGGAACTAAAAATGTAGAATTAAATTGGCACACAAGCTGGAATTGGCACGCAAAGATTTAAGCTACAATTAAACTGGAATTTAACTCAACTATCCACTAGAAAAGTTCCTAAATTACTGAAATCGAAGTTTAACAACCTAATTAAGCTCAACTATTCAGAACTTACAAACTAAGACAGCTGAAAACTGAAATTGCAGAAACAGAACAGTGAAGAAATCAAATTACAGCTACTAAACATGAAATTAACTAAGCAAACTAAACTCAGTCACTCCCTTAGCTCAAATGCTCCTTGTTCATCACGCAAGGGTGAGCCTCGAACCCGCAAGCTCAGCAAATCAGTGGAAAATCTGTCTCTCACTGTGGTGGATTGCGACGATGATTTGGGAACGCTCCGAGCCTTCCAGGGAACCCCTCCAGCTAGCTCGGATGCAATGAAGATGGTGCACAACTGAAATTGATGAAATCGATTGACAGAACTCCGGAGACCTCACAAAAGCTCTGTCTTGGGCGAGATTCAAGCTGGAAACGTCTCAGTGAGCTCTCCCCACTGACCTAACACTTGTCTAATGAAGGATCGAGTGGACGCGCCTCTTTTGATGAAGAACTACGGAAGAAAATTCTAAGAACACGCGAAGAAGACGAAGAACGGCGGAGACGCGACAGGGAAGAGCTGCTGTGCGTTTTTGATTAAATAGTTATCAACGGACGGCCCAGATTGATCGAAGGAGATCCAACGGCAGATCTTGGTCTGATTTGAGCCAAACTTTTATGATGATGATCTGGGGTCAGGATCTACCTTGTGGTAGCTCGGATCCTCCAGATATGCAACGGATGGTCCAGATCAACTCTATCTATGAATGGACGCTCTAGAGCCCTCCTTGCTTGATCCAACGGTTGATTGAGCTCTGATTGGAATGAAACCTTCAGATCTTGATCATAGAGCTTGATCAACCCTAACCCTAGCTCGGATTGCTTCAGATCGTCCCGGATGGCTCAGATCTAGCCGCTCTTGAATCGGACGACCCGGATTAATTGTAATCTTGATAATTCGATCCGGTTCCCATCCGACTCAAGTTTGACCCAGTATGCCCTAGGTCCAGGATCCTTTCATGCCTACAAAAATATATCAAAAAATTAGTGGCCAAATAATCCAAAAAATATGTAAATTTGCAATTAAGTCCAAAATAAGAAGAAATCCTAAAACCTAGGGTAAAATCACAATTAAGCAATAAAAACATAGGTCAAACATAGATTTTAACAATTAAAATAATCAACAAAATGGTATTTATCATTGCCCCTAGGTTTAGATAACCTAGTAAAAGCAAGAATCAGAAAAGGAAAGAAAAATATAAAGGACTATTTTATTTTCAGTGGCATTGTACCGGACTCCGGTCCAGGGATAGGCTCCAAGTTACCTCTAGGTTTAGATAACCTAGTATGGGATGGGCTCCTAGTTGCCCCTAGGTTTAGATAACCTAGTAGAACCCTAATGGATTCGGGATTTGCTACCTCGGGTTTATTAGGGATGCGCGCACAGTTGGTACATTGCCGGGCCCACAGCAGTTGATTATTACTTTCACCTACTATATGTATTTAGTTTTCAGAAATTCATATTAGCATGTGGTGAATTTAATAATTAGTTTTATGTTAGTTAGTTTCAGTTCCAGTTCAGATATGTATGCCATGCTATAGCTTACTTTTCAGTTTTAGTTCAGTATGTGCCATGTCTTAGTTATATGCCATGACATTCTATGATATGTATTTTAGCATGAGCCTAGCATGATTACTTATGGATATGAGCATGTATGTGCATAGCATGTTTTACAAAAGCATAATTCGAGTTTTCATAGTTTTGTGAGGCTAGATGGTACTTACTAAGCTTTATGCTTATTAGTTTGTATTTCCTTATACTGCAAATACAGGTAAAGGAAATCACTAGTAGCGGAGGCGGCGGGCTTGATGCAAAGTGTGTGTGATGGTGGAGTTGGAATAAAAGTCTTCGGAACTTGCAAAGCATATAAATAATCCTTTTTATGCTTCTTTAGTTATTCCGCAATATATTATGTGAACCATGTATGAACTTAATTAGACTTATATTCGTGGTGCCTAGTATGCTTGAAGTAGTTTACTTACCTGACTTAATATTGGTTTTGTGAATGCTTGAATGTCATGAGTCATTTACTTGTGATAGAGTAATTTAGACCCATGTTTACGCTTTAGGAGTAAGAACTTGATACTTTTGATCTACATGCTAAATACTTAAGATATGCTTGTTCTAAGATTAATGCACCATATGGAATGACATGTAGTAGCTAAGGATGCCTTTAGATAGGAATGCTGAATAGTTTCAATAAGAAGTTGATACGAACTTGGCACATTCATGTTATGCTTCTACATGTCGTTTTTGTGATTTCTAAGTTGCTATACATGCTAGAAATCCTTCAAAAACATGTAATAAATGCCCTAGAATGGTTGTGGAACTTTATTTATGTCATTCTGCTTGTTAGATATGATTTTGGTACATTGTGGCTCAAGTTTGATAAATTCTGTAAATCTGAAAGCTGGAATTTCAGAACTACCAGTCAACTGGGAAAACACCAGTCGACTGGTATCGGGCACAGAAACATTCTGTGGCCCGACCAGTCGACTAGCATATAGCAGTCGACTGGTACTGTGTAAAACAGAAGTGATATAGAGCAGTTGGTTAGTGCCTTAGTCATGCAATGCAGAGGTTGGGGGATCGAATCCTGCCAAGATAATAAAATAAAAGTTTTGTTTTATTTTGGGCTAGTTAGTACTTTCAACATGTTTATGAATTGTTAGTTCAGTAAATAGCGAAATGAGAATTTTTGAAATTCTCCCAGTTGGTTTAGCATTATCAGAAAATCAGTAATTAGTCAGTTAGTAGTAGCGATCCGCCTTAAAGCTTAGTACCAGAAGGCGGGTTGTTACATCATGTTTGCCTTATGGGTTTTTGTGAGACAAGTTTTGAATAGAAGTAAGAAGTTATTTTGAAAAATCATGATTAATTTTGAAAACAATTGGTTTTGAATTTATTTTGAAAAAGAGTGTTTGAATCTATGATTAACTGAAAATTTGTGTTAGATTCGAATTTGACAAAGAATAAATTGAATTTGAATTTCAAAAATTGGCTTCCAGGTCTTGGCGAGGCACTAGACCTTCTTTGGCCGTAGCCTTATTGGATCATCAACCCTTTCCTTGACAAAGCCTTTTAATGAAATTTCATTTTCAAAATTACTTTTTGAAACATTCTGTCTAACTAGTTTGGGTCTTGGATCAGTAGCTTCGGCTAGTTCCACCAGTCTAAAGAGATCAAGTAGTGTATACTTGACCATATTAGAAAAGGCTTCCCTAACGTACTATCATCTCACTGCCACCCAATACTATGTTGTCCAAATTTCAGTTAATTAGTTAAGTCCTTAGTCTAACCAGTCCTAGGTCTAAGCATGGTGAATTGCAGAAAATAAATAGACAAGCAATCATGCAATTTTAAACAAGAAAAGAAATTTATTTAACTATAAAGATTGTTTTTAAGTTGGCTCCCCTTGGACTAAAGCCACGATAATGGTTCGGCAAGAAGTGAATCTTGTCCTTGGGGATCCAATACTGATTTGATCCAGTTTGGTTGTTCAGGCAAAGTTTGGGTACCCATGCCTGAACTTTAGGTCTAGACTGATTCAGTACAGCATAGTATGACCTTTATCTCGCCTTGGTTCGATAGCCTAACCCGGATCGATTTAGAACCGACTTCTATTTTCCAAGGATCATGTCAAGCCCCTTGGAACCAGAAGTGAATCGTTCTAATGCTGCTCTAAGGTCCTTGACTTGAGTTTTCAAGGAGGAGTTCTCTTTCTCAAGTTTTTCAACTTGAGTAGAGGTTCCTTCTTGAACCTTCTCAGTTAAGGATCTAGAGTCAGCTCCCTCTTTTAGGAGTTTTACTTCCTGTCGGAGGGACTCGACTCGAATTTTGGCTTTCGCCAAGTCGCGAGATAGATAGACAATTAATTCGGATAATTGAATTCTAGAAAATCCACTTACAGTGATTTTACCGTCCTCTGAAAATGTGAGCTTTCCATCGTCCGGCTCCGATTCTGATTCGGTCTCGATTTCTTCCGAAGCAGTTAGGGCGAGCAGGTTCGACTGTGGGGCCTCTTCTTCTTCTTCGGAGGAAGATTCGTCCCACGTTGCCTGAAGGGCCTTCTTCCTTCTTGTCTTCTTGTCTTGTTTCAAATTAGGGCATTTCGATTTGAAATGTCTCTTCTTGTTGCATTCGAAGCAGATCACACTTGATTTGTTCTTGGATGGTTCAGCCGGATCCTCCTTCTTTTGGCTGGCTTTTCTTCTGTTTGACTGATTCTTCAATTCCTTGTAGTAGTTCCAGGCAAGCCGGACCAGCATGGGTCGATCCCCTTCGCTGTCTTCTGAGTTTGAGTCTGAGTCAGACTTGGGTGCAGGTTGAGGCTTCTTCTTGACCATTTTTCCTATCTTGCCTGCAACAAAAGCAATGCCTTTCTCGGCCAGGGTGCAGTTAGTCTGCTCATGTAATTCAAGTTCGGAAAATAACTCATCTAATTTGATTTTAGAAAGATCCCTTGAAACTTTGTACGCATCTACCATAGATGCCCACAAAGTATTTCTCGGGAAAGCGTTAAGAGTATACCTGATCAGGTCACGGTTCTCTACCTTGTGACCGATTGTGTGTAGACCGTTCATCAGCTCCTAAATTCTGGCATGGAGCTGGGCTGCAGATTCGCTGTCATTCATCTTGATTGTGTACAGCTTGTTTAGTAGTAGGTCCCTCTTGTTGATTCGGGTGTCAGAGGTTCCTTCGTGCAACTCAATTAACTTACCCCAGAGTTCCTTTGCACTGTTGAATGGTCCCACCTGGTTCAGCTCTTCTTTGGTTAGGCCGTATTGGAGTGTTTGAGTCGCTTTAGCATCGGCCTCGATCTTTCTTTTTAGTGCGGTATCCCATTCTTTGTAAGGCTGTGGCACTCCTTCAGCATTTCTTGGGATTTCCAGTCTAGATTGGATTATTATCCACATGTCCACCTGAGTTTTCAGGTGGACTTCCATCCGACTCTTCCAGTAGGAGAAATCCTCCCCACTAAAGAGTGGTGGTCTGGCTGTACTGAACCCTTCTTGCATGACCATTTAGGAATTTTGAAATAAAATAAAAACAAAAACTGTCCCAAGACTTGGTCTTGGATTAGCAGTGCGGGAATAAAATATATAAAAGAATTTATCAAGTGGTGTTGCACCAACCTCGATTAACGATAAAAATTCGATTAAAAAAATTTGTAAAAATCTGAAAAACTCTCAAATTGGTGGTTGCACCAAATTTGAGCTTCCCCGCTTTGATACCACATAATGGATCGAGGAACACTATAGAGGGGGGGGTGAATATCATGAAAATGTTTTCAGATAAAACTAAGAGAATGCGCAGCGGATTTAAAACAAAATTCACAGAGAACACAAGTACATTTACTTGGTTCGTAGTCGCGGTCGGCTCCTACTCCAAGGCCCACGGTCCTTGACCATTTACTGCGGGCAATTCTATATTTGCGCAAAAGATTACAAAGTTTGATACAGAATTATTGCAGTAATTAAACAAGTATGCTTCTCATTACCGACGCCCGATGTAGATCGTACTTCGGTGCAGAGGGTCGTCGTCGGCACTAGAATCTCGAGATCAGAGTTTTCCGGAGCAGAGCGCTTGAACGAAGAGCGTAGAGGCGTTGGAAGATTGATTGCTTGAAGCCTTGGGGTCGAGCCCCTTTTATAGTGCTCCTGGGGGTGCCCTAGACGTCGGGGGCGCCTGACACGTGCCTTCGGATCCGAGAAACCTCATCCGCAGCTCGGTTAGCGCTTATCCCTCCAGAATCGGCCTTGGAGCTGACGGGGGCGCCCGGGACACTGGGGGCACCCTGGTTGACATGGTCTGTGTAAAATACGGCAATTCGAAAATCCGGACCAGAAAATTTTTCGAGATTTTTTTCAGATAGAGTCTAGGGTTTTCGGCCCTACGAGAGGAGTCCAAGGGGCTTTATTGTAAAAACTTAAAACTTATCAAGCGTTTCAGGTAAACTCTTAAATTATGAAAGGATAAATAATCTAACCTTAGGGGTGTGAAATGGAATACAATAATTTGGAGGCTAAAAACCTTACTCTAATGTTAAGATTTGAATTTGGAAAAGAATGAGGGGCTTTTCTGCAAAAAGACCCCCCTCTTATATTAAGTCTTCGGCCTGGGTCGCGAAGGCAGCAGCCACCCGACGCCTGCCCTAGCCGCCGCCGAAGCCACGTTCTTCCTCTTCCCCTCTCGCGTGCCCAGCCGTAGACGACCCGCTCCTTATTCTTCCCCTCTCGCGTGCCCAGCCGCACCCACACCCGACAGCTTCCTCCCCTTTCGCGTGCCCTAGCCGCAGCTAAGCGCTGACTCTGCTTCAGTCGACCGTCACCAAGAGGAAACCAACGACTGCTCTCTCCTCTTCGCGATCTCACCGTGAGACGTCGTCCCTCTCTTCTTTATCCTTTGATTGTGCCGTCTGATCGCTGATTACAGGCGCCACTACCTAGCCACGCAATTGATCAGCATATTCCCCATATCGTGATCGCTAACAATAGATCTAGATTCGAGCAGGGACGTGCTAGTTGGTGATTAACCAAGGTAAGTTTGAGTACTTCTTCAAGTTCTTGGTGATGGTTAAACCTTGGATGAATTAAGAATCGGGTTCTTGATAATTTGATCAGAGTCGTAAATTCTGTATGTGATCTTGTTGTTGTTATTGTAGTGAGATACTTAGAGTAAGATCGGTAATTGGGTTAGCATATAGATGTGTAGTGTGATGGTGTCCGGTTGGATTTGGATTTGAGTAGATAGTTTTAGTAATCAGTTTGTAGGTTTAGAATTGAACATGATCAGATCGATGTTGTTAATCTACCTTGATTATATTTTGGATTGTGGCAGCAGTTTAGTGAGGTTTTGATACTAAAAGAAAATGTTTTATATGAGAATGTATGTTGTTTACTGTGAATTACCCATGTTGTGAGATCAAATGGAATAGTAGGTAAAGTTTTGGATCGATTATTGTAATAGTTCAGTTAGCTTGGATTTGTGAATGTTTACTGCCTTTTTAGATGGACTATTCTATTCTCCTTTGGAGGACTTAATTCTGTGAGTTTCAATTGGGGTAATTTGGGATAATTAAAGTCTAACCATTTTATTATGGTTAATTAAATGAAATAGGGATAATTAGAATGATCCTAATTATTTGAGACCGTTTGTTTAGCAATAAATTACATAATATGGTAGCTAAACATTATGTCTTTGATACAAGGCATTAATTGGATTTAGCATTTCTGACTATCAGACGGGAGGTTCTTGCTGATACGAGCATCTACTTTGAGGCGGGTACCCTTTGACTTATCTTTTAGATATTGTCATATTGCTATGCATGGTTTGTTATAGATAACAGTAAGATTGTATGCTATATCTGCCTTAGTATACCTGTATTTGATATATGATGCTTATCCTTGAGGTTATCTCCCATTTAGCTTCATACAGTCTCAATAGTTGCCATGTATATATATATGTGCATAGATGTAGTGATATGTTCCCTCTTACATTTTGATATTGATAGATCACTGGTTACTTTTTTAGTATACCTAGTAGATTACTTGTATCCCATGATATAGGATTCAGACCTATACCTAGCACATTGAGGTGTTAGTTGAGGACTTGGGGGTGTTATACATGTTTGGGTCATGCACCATCCTTGCATTATTGCATGCTGACGATTATCGACTCCTATGTAGTTTGAGCCCATCGTCAGTTACATGAGGATATGAACACACATCCACTCAGGGGTAGTGGCTACCATAGGGTGTGTGCATTTGCCCTGTATTGCTCCGCACGATCACTATTTGGAGGGTGGTTCCGGTGTGTGGTAGCAGCCAGGGATCCCTTCTCATCCTGAGACACGAGAAGATGAGAGCTATACTCCCCCATTGCTTGGGGTAGGAGAGTGACCTCCGCCAGCATCCTGTCCACTCGGTCACTCAGGAGCAGTGATTGCAGGGTGCATACAGTTGTCATAGCTCTACCCACTCGGACGTCCATTTATGACAGGTGGACGATGATCTGACTGGTGTCAGGGGTGACACATATCATTGCACGATGTGCATATTTTACATCGTGCATTGTTTGCTGCATTTGATTGATGCATTATGATTGACATGCATATACTGGATACCTGTTTACCTTGGATTATGTGTTATATTTGTTCCTTAGGGATTTATTCCACCCCTCTGTAGGATAGATGGATTCGGGTATGTATCTTTATTCAGTATCTTTAGTGTATACCCTTGTCTATGATTCATATGAGACTGTATTAGCGTAGACTCTTATTGTTAGTATAACGTACTATGCATACCCGTTTGGGTATCCACTGAGCTTATGGACTCACACCATTGCCATACTTTTTGATTTCAGGTTGATATCTGTCAGGAGGGTCTGAGTCGCCAGCCCCATGCCTGAGACGACATTCGATTTGGTTTTTACATGATACTTTCTATTTTTGGACCATGTTATGTTTTATTACGTTACATTGGATTATCGTGGACTTGTAGTTTGTGGTTAGTTTTATGGGATTGTACTTTCGAGTCCTATGTTGGACTGTGTGTGGTTTTTGCTGCGTTCCTGCCCCCTGGCAGCTCAGGTAAGTTCGGGTTTTGGTTTTATTTGCATATTCCCATATATATTGTTATTCTGTTTGGAGTAGAGGCCTGAGGCTCATATAAACTGCGTGGTATTGTTATACTTGTGTTATGTATATGTAAATTATCCGCCGGACAGGGGAGGTGCTGTCCGATTTTCTATTGGATCAGCAGCTCCTAGGTCTCGGGGCATGACAGTCTGCTGGCTTCGTGGTTAATTTTGCTTTGACTCAGGGCGCCCGGGACCTCCAGGGCGCCCTGCTTACTGCAGTTTCGAAGCAACTCTTGCTTCCTTGTTTTGCCTTGACCTTGGGGGCGCTCGGGACCTCCAGGGCGCCCTACCCAGCTGTCTGCCCCTCTCCTTTGGGGCGTTCTGAGCTGCAGAAACACATTCCTTCGGTCCTGCTTTCAAGGTTAGTTCCAAAATAGCAAAGGAAGAGTATTAGATAATTTTTTTTTACAGCCGTAGCTGTCTTGGTTCTAACTTCGGGTCTCCCAAATGGAACCCTAGGTCGAACCGACGCCTATTGTTCCCTCGACGGGGAACGCGTCCTCACCTACTCCTCTCAGGAGAGTTTACCTTTTGCCAACCGGCTCCTTCGGTTGGACTTTTGCCCGATGCACCTGACCAGGTCTTCGTGCCCACCTTCCGAGCAGGTCTTCGGTGCCCAGCTCCTTGCCAGGGCTTCGTGCCCAGTCCTCGACCAGGACTTCGTGCCCACCTTCTGAGCAGGTCTTTGGTGCCCAGCTCCTTGCCAGTGTTGGGACCGGGTGCATGTTGACATGGATGCGAGTTCGTAATATTAAAATTAATTACGTGCAGCGGAAGGATTAGCATAAATAATTTCTCAAATTATTTAACCACACATCTAAGCATGCAATTTTATCTTGTGTAGACATGATCATATATTTAAAATTTTGCAGAAACGTAAACTAATTTACGTATTACCTCGCGTAACTCGAAGGAAGGGACGAGATCCAATAGTAAGCGTCCATTGCAAGCTCCGCCTCTATTCGCGTCCACGCAGAGTATCTTCGGGATGACTTCGCAAAGCCACGAGTTTCGTGTTCTCGAGAACTACTAGATTCTCCGAGAATGCGACAAGAAAAACCAAGAGAGAAGTCGGAAGACTAACCACAAAAGGATGACCGGAATCAAAATTCCGGCGAAGCAAAAGAAGAGGCTTGCGTCAAAAGGATCCTTGCGACAAACTCTAATTTCGACAGCACCATCTTCCGGCCAAGAGATGGTCGGAGCTTCCTTCTCCGGCAGCAGGTGGTGGTCGGCAGGGAAAGGGCAGGGGCGTCCGGTTGGTGCTCCTTCTTGGGGCTGGTTGGCGCATGACAAGAAGGGGAGAAGAGAAGGAGAGAAAGAGAGGGAGAGAGCCTATGCCTTCATCTCTTCGATTATTTTTCAAGCCTTGCCTTGGGTCCTTTATATAGTAGCCTCTCAACCATCAAGCCTCTCAAATATGGAATAACTTATTCTATCATGACAAGTTTGATTTTATATCATGGTTAAAATCATATTTTAATTCATGATAAAAATCAATCAAGTCTCGTCTCTCCTATGGAATAAATTTCCTTATCATGGTAAATCAATCCATGATTGATTTTATAAAATAAACCAATCTATGGTTCATTTTAATTTCCATGAAGATATAAACCAAACCTTGATTTATTATAAAACAAACCACACTTGGTTTATTTTATAAATTGATCCAAAAACTTGGTTCTCTCCCTTTGTTGTGGCCGACCAAGCAAAGAGGATGGAGACCCTCTTTGGCCGTCCCATCCAAGCCACGCCCCAATGAATTAAACTTATTTAATTCATCTATTAAGTCTTCAAAAGACTTAGCCATTTTACGCTTCCGATGCGTCTCTGAAAAATTCAGATTCGACTTATCATTTGGCTCAACCAAACCTAATCTCTCTTGATTGAAAAATCCAGTTTTCAACTCGTTTTAAATCCCTCGGATTACTCGTAGTGCGTGTGACTAAATAGGCTTTTGATTTATGTTGGCCGTCTATAATTAATCAATTATAGAATGATCATGAGTGGCACCTAGTAGTACATCATGATCCCCAATTAATCGAAAGATCAACGGTTGACCTCAGAAATAATTCTGAAACCCTTCAGCAGCTATAATGAATTGTGCCCCATTCCCTTCACCATCTTATACCCACTTAGTTCAGGACATGGTCTATGTGTGTCAGTTCCCAACTAGGCTGACTACGTCACACCTAGCCCAAGTAACATTTTCTTGTCCTACAGATTCTAATTACTCTTATGTATTTAAGAGATTCATACTTTGAATATGTCATGCTCTGGCCAGAGGCTTCGAGTAACAATCCGACGATAGGCCTCGGGTATACATCTCCTCGCAAGGAGTGGTGAATCCTTTGTAGGCTGTTCAAACATCTTCGGGCACTTCGGCTTATACCCAATCATCCTGGGTCCACACCTCCTTGGAGATGCTTGCTTAAGATGTCAAAGTATAAGTCTCCATGACCAAGATGACTTGAACACCGCAAGTCAAAGGAACATCGCACTTAAGCTACAGTAAGAACTTCATTGACATATCTATATGTAGACTATCATATGAAGTTTTACAGTCAGTCACTCCAATGAACTAGTTCCCTTAACTAGCATTCATGTTTATTTCCAGACATCTTAATGTCACCAGCCAGTGAGAATCAGCTGATTAGTGAATAACCCATGCTAGTCTCAATAGAATTGATAGTGCCCGTATTTATCAATTCATCGACTAGGGACAATTTCAATACTTCACAATTGCATATGTAGAGATAATCACTAGTTGTGAATTCATGACAAATTCTCTCATGCTGTGAATTGTAATGTGGATATTCAGTAAATGAGTTTAAGATCTCAATCAAATACACAAACATGTATACTCAAATAGTGAATATTCATTTATTAAAATAAATGATTACAATCATAAGGCGATTGCCTTAGGACACTTCTCTCATATCACTAACAAACTCCCACTTGGCCTAATGCCAATCGCTACGGTACCCAATACCATAGGCTCTAACATGACCCTCAAACTTGCTTTGTGGCAAGACCTTAGTTAAAGGATCCGCTAAATTCCTTTCAGTGGGAATTTTCTCAATTTGTATATCATTCCTACTTATAGTCTCTCTGATCAGATGATAGCGGCGAAGCACATGTTTAGATTGCTGATGAGACCTTGGTTCCTTCGCTTGTGCAATAGCTCCATTGTTGTCGTAGTAAACCAGTATTGCTTCATCAATGGTTGGAACCACACCAAGTTTTGAGACAAACTTCATGATCCAGACTGCTTCCTTTGCTGCTTCCGAAGCTGTAATATATTCCGCTTCCGTAGTAGAATCCGCTACGGTGTCTTGCTTGGAACTCTTCCAACTTATTGCGCCTCCATTCAATATAAATACATATCCGGACTGAGATTTGGAGTCAACCTTATCTGTCTGGAAACTGGCATCTGTATACCCACGTATTACCATATCACCTTCTCCATATATTAGAAACACATCCTTAGTGCTTCTTAAGTGCTTGAGGATTGTCTTGACAGCCGCCCAATGATCCATTCCTGGATCAGACTGGTATCTTCTTGTGACGCTCAGAGCATACGATACATCGGGCCTAGTACATAACATAGCATACATGATAGATCCTATCGCGGATGCATAAGGAATCTTATTCATGCAAATCCTCTCATTTTCTGTGCGCGGACACATAGACTTCGAAAGGTTGATCCCATGCCTGATGAGAAGGTAACCTTTCTTGGATTCCGACATGCTAAACCTTTCTAGCACTCGGTCTATATATGTAGACTGCGAAAGACCAAGCAATCGTTTTGATCTATCTCTATAGATTCTAATCCCAAGGATATAGGTTACTTCTCCCAGGTCTTTTATAAAGAATGTTTTGGACAACCAAATTTTAACTGACTGTAAGACTGATATATCATTTCCTATAAGTAATATGTCATCGACATATAACACTAGGAATACGACTGCACTCCCACTAACCTTCTTGTACTTGTACACACAAGGTTCGTCAGGATTTTGTGAGAAATCAAACTCTTTGATTGTCTCATCAAAACGGATGTTCCAGCTCCTGGATGCTTGCTTTAGTCCATATATGGATCGTCGAAGCTTGCATACTTTGGTATTATTAACTGATGTGAAACCTTCAGGTTGTATCATGTATACATCCTCAAGCAGGTTTCCATTAAGGAAAGCTGTTTTCACATCTATTTGCCATATCTCATAATCATAATGAGCTGCTATGGCCAGGAGCATCCGAATGGATTTAAGCATAGCTACTGGCGAATAGGTTTCGTCATAATCAATTCCTTGTTTCTGACGATATCCTTTTGCCACTAATCTAGCCTTAAAGGTAATAACATTACCTTCCATGTCGATTTTCTTCTTGAAAACCCACTTGCACCCTATGGGCTTAATCCCTTCAGATGGGTTAACCAAGTCCCATACTTGATTTTCGTACATGGAATCCATTTCCGACTTCATGGCTTCAAGCTATTTATTACTTTTTGAATTTTTCAGAACATCTTCATAACTGATAGGTTCGTCATCGCTTATGAGTAACACGTCGTTCGATTCACTTATGAGAAATCTGTATCTCTCTGGAATATTGCGTGTCCTATCAGACCTTCGAAGAGGTGGTGTTGTTTTAGGTTCAACTGATAGCTCATCATTATGAGTTATTGGTTGTGGGTCTAGACTAGGTGTCTCTGTAATGTCTATTGGAGTTTCTTGAACTTCATCAAGTTCAATGCCACTCCCACTGTTTTCTTGTAAAAGAAATTCCCTTTCCAGAAATACAGCATGCCTTGAATCAAACACCTTTTGTTCCAAGGGATGATAGAATTGGTAACCTTTCGTTTCCTTAGGGTATCCAATAAATAGACATTTATTAGACTTAGCATCCAATTTATCTGATACAGTCCGCTTTACATAAGCAGGACAACCCCATATCTTTAGGTGAGATAAATGAGGTTTCTTACTATTCCACGTCTCATATGGAGTAGTAGAGACTACCTTGGTCGGGACTCTGTTTAGTAAGTAAACAGCTGTCTTAAGCGCATAGCCCCAAAAGGATTTTGGAAGAGTTGCATGATTCATCATAGATCTAACCATGTCCATCAAGGTTCGGTTACGCCTCTCAGATACACCATTATGCTGTGGTGTATATGGCGGAGTCCATTGAGACAATATCCCATTGTCCCTAAGATAATCTTGAAACTCTTGACTTAAGTATTCACCACCCCGATCGGATCAAAGTAACTTAATACTTTTGCCATGCTGTTTCTCTACTTCACTTCTGATATTTTTGAATTTCTCAAAAGCTTCAGATTTGTGTTTCATTAAGAACACATACCCGAATCATGAGTGATCATCGATAAAGGTAATGAAGTAGCTATAACCTCCTTGTGCAAGAGTTGACATTGGTCCACATACATCAGTATGTATTAGACTAAGCA
>JAGFNQ010008672.1:0-88550 GCA_024364735.1 Boesenbergia rotunda | reverse complement strand
ACCTAGCCCAAGTAACGTTTTCTCGTCCTACGGATTCTAATTACTCTCATGTATTTAAGAGATTCATACTCTGAACATGTCATGCTCTGGCCAGAGGCTTCGAGTAACAATCCGACGATAGGCCTCGGGTATACATCTCCTCGCAAGGAGTGGTGAATCCTTTGTAGGCTGTTCAACATCTTCGGCACTTCGGCTTATACCCAATCATCCTGGGTCCACACCTCCTTGGAGATGCTTGCTTAAGATGTCAAAGTATAAGTCTCCATGACCAAGATGACTTGAACACCGCAAGTCAAAGGAACATCGCACTTAAGCTACAGTAAGAACTTCATTGACATATCTATATGTAGACTACATATGAAGTTTTACAGTCAGTCACTCCAATGAACTAGTTCCCTTAACTAGCATTCATGTTTATTTCCAGACATCTAATGTCACCAGCCAGTGAGAATCAGCTGATTAGAGAATAACCCATGCTAGTCTCAAAGAATTGATAGTGCCGTATTTATCAATTCATCGACTAGGGACAATTTCAATACTTCACAATTGCACATGTAGAGATAATCACTAGTTGTGAATTCATCACAAATTCTCTCATGCTGTGAATTGTATTGCGGATATTCAGTAAATGAGTTTAAGATCTCAATCAAATACACAAACATGTATACTCAAATAGTGAATATTCATTTATTAAAATAAATGATTACAATCATAAGGCGATTGCCTTAGGACACTTCTCTCATATCACTAACAAACTCCCACTTGGCCTAATGCCAATCGCTACGGTACCCAATACCATAGGCTCTAACATGACCCTCAAACTTGCTTTGAGGCAAGGCCTTAGTTAAAGGATCCGCTAAATTCCTTTCAGTGGGAATTTTCTCAATTTGTATATCATTCCTACTTATAATCTCTCTGATCAGATGATAGCGGCGAAGCACATGTTTGGATCGCTGATGAGACCTTGGTTCCTTCGCTTGTGCAATAGCTCCATTATTGTCGCAGTAAACCAGTATTGCTTCATCAATGGTTGGAACCACACTAAGTTCTGAGACAAACTTCTTGATCCAGACTGCTTCCTTTGTTGCTTCCGAAACTGCAATATATTCCGCTTCCGTGGTAGAATCCGCTACGGTGTCTTGCTTGGAACTCTTCCAACTTATTGCGCCTCCATTCAAAATAAATACGTATCCAGACTGAGATTTGGAGTCATCCTTATCTATCTAGAAACTGGCATCTGTATACTCACGTATTACCATATCACTTTCTCCATATATTAGAACACATCCTTAGTGCTTCTTAAGTACTTGAGGATTGTCTTGACAGCCGCCCAATGATCCATTCCTGGATCAGATTGGTATCTGCTTGTGACGCTCAGAGCATACGATACATCGGGCCTAGTACATAATATAGCATACATGATAGATCCTATCGCGGATGCATAAGGAATCTTATTCATGCAAATCCTCTCGTTTTCTGTGCGCGGACACATAGACTTCGAAAGGTTGATCCCATGCCTGATGGGAAGGTAACCTTTCTTGGATTCCGACATGCTAAACCTTTCTAGCACTCGGTCTATATATGTAGACTGCGAAAGACCAAGCAATCGTTTTGATCTATCTCTATAGATTCTAATCCCAAGGATATAGGTTGCTTCTCCCAGGTCTTTCATGGAGAAAGTTTTGGACAACCAAATTTTAACTGACTGTAAGACTGATATATCGTTTCCTATAAGTAATATGTCATCGACATATAACACTAGGAATACGACTGCACTCCCACTAACCTTCTTGTACACACAAGGTTCGTCAGGATTTTGTGAGAAATCAAACTCTTTGATTGTCTCATCAAAACGGATGTTCCAGCTCCTGGATGCTTGCTTTAGTCCATATATGGATCGTCGAAGCTTGCATACTTTGGTTTTATTAACCGATGTGAAACCTTCAGGTTGTATCATGTATACATCCTCAAGCAGGTTTCCATTAAGGAAAGCTGTTTTCACATCCATTTGCCATATCTCATAATCATAATGAGCTGCTATGGCCAGGAGCATCCGAATGGATTTAAGCATAGCTACTGGCGAATAGGTTTCGTCATAATCAATTCCTTGTTTCTGACGATATCCTTTTGCCACTAATCTAGCCTTAAAGGTAATAACATTACCTTCCATGTCGGTTTTCTTCTTGAAAACCCACTTGCACCCTATGGGCTTAATCCCTTCAGGTGGGTTAACCAAGTCCCATACTTGATTTTTGTACATGGAATCCATTTCCGACTTCATGGCTTCAAGCATTTATCCTTTCTGAATTTTTCAGAACATCTTCATAACTGATAGGTTCGTCATCGTTAATGAGTAACACGTCGTTCGATTCACTTATGAGAAATCCGTATCTCTCTGGAATATTGCGTGTCCTATCAGACCTACGAAGAAGTGGTGTTGTTTTAGGTTCAACTGATAGCTCATCATTATGAGTTATTGGTTGTGGGTCTAGACTAGGTGTCTCTGTAATGTCTATTGGAGTTTCTTGAACTTCTTCAAGTTCAATGCTACTCCCACTGTTTTCTTGTAAAAGAAATTCTTTTCTAGAAATACAGCATGCCTTGAAACAAACACCTTTTGTTCCAAGGGATGATAGAATTGGTAACCTTTCGTTTCCTTAGGGTATCCAATAAATAGACATTTATCAGACTTAGCATCCAATTTGTCTGATACAGTCCGCTTTACATAAGCAGGACAACCCCATATCTTTAGGTGAGATAAATGAGGTTTCTTACTATTCCACGTCTCATATGGAGTAGTAGAGACTACCTTGGTCGGGACTCTGTTTAGTAAGTAAACAGCTGTCTTAAGCGCATAGCCCCAAAAGGATTTTGGAAGAGTTGCATGATTCATCATAGATCTAACCATGTCCATCAAGGTTCGGTTACGCCTCTCAGATACACCATTATGCTGTGGTGTATATGGCGGAGTCCATTGAGACAATATCCCATTGTCCCTAAGATAATCTTGAAACTCTTGACTTAAGTATTCACCACCCCGATCGGATCGAAGTATCTTAATACTTTTGCCAAGCTGTTTCTCTACTTCACTTCTGAATTTTTGAATTTCTCAAAAGCTTCAGATTTGTGTTTCATTAAGAACACATACCCGAATCGTGAGTGATCATCGATAAAGGTAATGAAGTAGCTATAACCTCCTTGTGCAAGAGTTGACATTGGTCCACATACATCAGTATGTATTAGACCAAGCAATTCTCCCACTGGTTTACCTTTTCCGGAAAAGGGTAATTTGGTCATCTTGCCTTTTAAGCATGATTCGCATGTATCAAATGAACCGGGTTCAAATGATTCCAGAATTCCACATCGGTGTAATTTGGTCATGCGTTTCTTACTTACATGGCCAAGACGACAATGCCACGTATAGGAGTCTATTTGATTATCTATTCGAGCACGTTTGTTGCTAACTTCGATATTGAAAACGTCACCGGATAAATCTAACGTGTAGATACCATTGCATAAAGTTCCGGTCCCATAAAGAACACCATTTAAAGTTATGTAACAGCAATTGTTACTAAAAATTAAATGATAACCCTTTTCATTCAAGCATGAAATAGATACAATGTTCTTTATTAATGAAGGAACAAAATAACAATTATCCAATTCTAAGACAAGTCCAGTAGGGAGCTTTAGCAAATATGTTCCGATGGCAACAGCAGCAATCTTTGCTCCATTTCCAACTCGCAAATTCGCTTCTCCCTTGACGAGTCTTCTTCTATTCCTTAGCCCCTGTATGTCATTACATATATGTGAGCTACACCCAGTATCAAGTACCCAGGTGTACGAGGAAATAGAGTGACATTCAATAACGAAGATACCTGAAGAGGATGGGGCATCGGATGCCTTCTTCTTCAAGGACTCAAGATAAACCTTGCAGTTTCTTCGCCAGTGGCCCTCCTTGCCGCAGTGATGGCAAGTGCCTTTTGGTGCATTTTCAATCTTTTTGGCCTTTTTCTTCCTTCCCTTATTTTGTTCTTTAGGCTTCCTCTTAGAGCCTTTCTTTGAGGAACCAACTAACAGTACCGTCTTCTGATCCTGCTTTACAGAAGGCTCTACAGTCTTCAGTAGGTTAAGCAACTCAGGAATGGTAGTCTCCAATTTGTTCATCCGATAGTTCATCACAAACTGTGAGTAACTCTTGGGCAAACAATGCAGAATTAAATCAATACTTAGTTCGTGATCCATTGCAAATCCGAGTGTGCCTAGTCGCTCAATGTACCCCAACATCTTCAACACAAACTGTGAGACAGAAGTGCCTTCCTGCATCTTAGAGGTGAAGAGGAGTTTGGAGACCTCAAACCTTTTGGATCTCGCCTGCTCGTCAAATAGCTCATGAAGATGGAAGGAGATGGTATGAGCATCCATATGCTCATGCTGCTTTTGTAGCTCAGGTACCATAGTGGCCAGCATGATGCAACTCACAAGTTCATAATCGGCCACATGTTTCTGATAGGCCACTAACTGGTCTGGAGTTGCATCTTCAGGAGGATGGTTGGGAAGTTGTTCTTCAAGGACATAAGCAAGCTTTTCTGCCTTGAGGACTATCCTCAGGTTTCGAAGCCAGTCTATGAAGTTTGGCCCAGTCAGCTTATTGATGTCCAAAATGGAACGCAAATTCAGAGAAGACATGATCAGGTGATTATCCTAGAAATACAAATTGAGCTTATGTGATAAGAATGATAAAGAATGCATCAATATACATTAATTAAATCCTATTTATTTTTCGAATTGAATAACCCTTTTTATCAATTCGGGAGATCGTAGGAACATCTCCAAATAGGTTGATATCCAACCATAGATAAGAACAACCATGGCTAGAGTCCATTAAGTTATTCTTAGCTATGAAGGTAGGTAATTATACCGATTACATATTATACATATGTAACTATCACATTATGCTATCAACTAATTGAATGTTTGCATAAATCATTGGGTTGTTAACTCATTAACAAGTATGCAACAATATACATAGCACCCAACTGCACCTCTCTTTACATCGACCTTGGCTGTGGCACAACAAATCGATGCTCCAAGCTTAAGGCTGACCCATTAATCAAGAAATAGTTTTAATATGGTTGGAGCTCATTCAACCGTTTAGTCAGGCTTGGATGTGTCCAACAACCAAAACTAAGGATTGACCTCTGACTCCAACTATATTAATCATAAACTAATTCCATGGTTTGAACATGTTGAGGTTCAAGCCGGGCATGGATGTGTCCATCAACCCAAACGAGAAACAAAACTCCGATTCTAACCATATTAATGGAAGGTGTTTGCCTTAATATTTTGTAAGGGGTTTTGGGTCTCATCCTTTTTCTTTTATGCACATTCATGACATATAATTATGTCATGTTCTAACGATTTCCTTAATAAAGTATGTATGTGACTTAATTTATCAAGTCTCATTAATTGAATTAGGAACCGGATCTCCTAATTCTAATTTCATACTTTATTCAAGGAATTATTTTTGGGAAACAATTTCCTAAATTATCATAATCAATTTCGGAATTAATATGTTTAAGACTTTGATTTCTCTAAATCAAATCTTATTAAATTAAGAGACAGATTCCCTTAATTCAACCACATATTATTTTCATGAAAAACTTATTTAAGGAAATATACTCTATAGGAAATAATTTTCCTAATTAATTTTGGAGACAATAATATGTAAGAGCATCACTTCATAAATCAAATAAGGAAATTATCGTTTGAGAATCACCTCAAAAATTTCCATGATTTGATCACATATTTTATTTATGGAAAATTAATATCAATAACTTAATTTGGACGGCTCCCCAAGGCTCAATCCAAATTAAACATTTGACAGCTTAAATCCAATTTAGGAAATTTAATTATAACAACTAACTTTAAATTGTACGGCTCCCTTAGGCTCAATCCAAAATAAAGAATTTTGCAAATAATTTAATTTCCAATTATGAATTTAAATGCCAATTAATATTCCCATAATTTGTCTAGACTTTCTTGAAAGAAAGTGCCCAAAATTGTGAGCTTTCCATAAATGGAAAGTTTCCGAAAATAAAAGGTTTTCAGAATAATTGTAAGTTTCTGGTACAAAGAAAACTTACGTATTTCCAAAATTGAAAATTTCTAAAATGGGAAATTTCTAAAATTGGAAAGTTTCCAAAAATGGTAAGTTTTCACAATTATCATAAAATTTCAGAAATAGAGATATTTCAAAAGTTTGCGAAATTTCATGAGGATTTCCAAACTTTGAAATTCCTAAATTGAAAATTTACCATAATTGGTAAGTTTCCATAATTAGAAAATTTTCCAAAATTGAGATCATGACAAAGCTTTCCGCAAAAACAATTATATGATTATGTCGAACACAATCCTCGCTCTGATACCACTGTTGGGACCGGGTGCATGTTGACATGGATGCGGGTTCATAATTTTAAAATTAATTACGTGCAGCGGAAGGTTTAACATAAATAATTTTTCAAATTATTTAACTACACATCTAAGCATGCAATTTTATCTTGTGTAAACATGATCATATATTTAAAATTTTGCAGAATCATAAACTAATTTACATATTACCTCGCGTAACTCGAAGGAAGGGACGAGATCCAACCGTAAGTGTCCCTTGGAAGCTCCGCCTCTATTCGTGTCCACGCCGAGTATCTTCGGGATGACTTCGCAAAGCCACGAGTTTTGTGTTGTCGAGAACTACTAGATTCTCCGAGAACGCGACAAGAAAAACCAAGAGAGAAGTCGGAAGACTAACCACAAAAGGATGGCCGGAATCAAAATTCCGGCGAAGCAAAAGAAGAGGCTTGCGGCAAAAGGATCCTTGCGGCAAACTCTAATTCCGGCACCACCTTCTTCCGGCCAAGAGATGGCCGGAGCTTCCTTCTCTGGCAGCAGGTGGTGGTCAACAGAGAAAGGGCATGGACGGCCAGCTGGTGCTCCTTCTTGGGGTTGGTTGGCGCACGACAAGAAGGGGAGAAGAGAAGGAGAGAAAGAGAGGGAGAGAGCCTATGCCTTCATCTCTTCGATTATTTTTCAAGCCTTGCCTTGGGTCCTTTATATAGTAGCCTCTCAACCATCAAGCCTCTCAAATATGGAATAACTTATTCCATCATGCCAAGTTTGATTTTATATCATGGTTAAAATCATATTTTAATTCATGATAAAAATCAATCAAGTCTCTTCTCTCCTATGGAATAAATTTCCTTATCATGGTAAATCAATCCATGATTGATTTTATAAAATAAACCAATCCATGGTTCATTTTAATTTCCATGAAGAAATAAACCAAACCTTGGTTTATTATAAAACAAACCACACTTGGTTTATTTTATAAATTGATCCAAAAACTTGGTTCTCTCCCTTTGTTGTGGCCGGCCAAGCAAAGAGGATGGAGGCCCTCTTTGGCCGGCCCATCCAAGCCACGCCCCAATGAATTAAACTTATTTAATTCATCTATTAAGTCTTCAAAGGACTTAACCATTTTACGCTTCCGATGCGTCTCTGATCAGATTCGACTTATCGTTTGGCTCAACCAAACCTAATCTCTCTTGATTGGAAAATCCAATTTTCAACTCATTTTAAATCCCTCAGATTACTCGTAGTGCGTGTGACTAAATAGGCTCTCGATTTATGTTGGCTGTCTATAATTAATCAATTATAGAATGATCATGAGTGTCACCTAGTAGTACATCATGATCCCCAATTAATCGAAAGATCAACGGTTGACCTCAAAAACAATTCTGAAACCCTTCAGCAACTATAATGAATCGTGCCCCATTCCCTTCACCATCTTATACCCACTTGGTTCAGGACATGACCTATGTGTGTCAGTCCCCACTAGGCTGACTACGTCACACCTAGCCCAATTAACGTTTTCTCGTCCTACGGATTCTAATTACTCTCATGTATTTAAGAGATTCATACTCTGAATATGTCATGCTCTGGCCAGAGGCTTCGAGTAACAATCCGACGATAGGCTCGGGTATACATCTCCTCGCAAGGAGTGGTGAATCCTTTGTAGGCTGTTCAAACATCTTCGGGCACTTCGGCTTATACCCAATCATCTTGGGTCCACACCTCCTTGGAGATGCTTGCTTAAGATGTCAAAGTATAAGTCTCCATGACCAAGATGACTTGAACATCGCAAGTCAAAGGAACATCGCACTTAAGCTGCAGTAAGAACTTCACTGACATATCTATATGTAGACTACCATATGAAGTTTTACAGCCAGTCACTCCAATGAACTAGTTCCCTTAACTAGCATTCATGTTTATCTCTGGACATCTCAATGTCACCAACCAGTGAGAATCAACTGATTAGAGAATAACCCATGCTAGTCTCAACAGAATTGATAGTGTCCATATTTATCAATTCATCGACTAGGGACAATTTCAATACTTCACAATTGCACATGTAGAGATAATCACTAGTTGTGAATTCATCACAAATTCTCTCATGCTGTGAATTGTATTGTGAACATTCAGTAAATGAGTTTAAGATCTCAATCAAATACACAAACATGTATACTCAAATAGTGAATATTCATTTATTAAAATAAATGATTACAATCATAAGGCGATTGCCTTAGGACACTTCTCTCATATCACTAACAGCCAGGGCTTCATGCCCAGTCCTCGACCAGGACTTCGTGCCCACCTTCTGAGCAGGTCTTCGGTGCCCAGCTCCTTGCCAGGGCTTCGTGCCCAGTCCTCGACCAGGACTTCGTGCCTAGTGTACCTAGGGCTTCTTTCCTCCACACTTAGTAAACGTATTAGATACACATAACATCTTAACTTCTGAACCCTTTGCCATTATCAAAACCCAGGTTTAACTGAGGTGCTGCTTGCACCAACACTATCCATTGGTATAACTTTTACGAGCAAATATCTTGATTTAGAATGTTAAGTATTGAATTTTAAAAATAAAATATACAATAATAAATGAACGAACTAAATCATAGAAATGAAATGAGAATGCTAAATTAAAATTAGATCAGATTCCAAATAAATCAAACAGGTAGGTGAGGAGATAAGGATTACATTGGTTTAAATCGTGATTGATTTGAAGTTGATTTGGTCAAATTATGGTCAAACCAAATTTATGTAAGTATCCCAGATAGTTTTGTTGTTGATCAACCAAATTGTAACGCCCGTAAAATCCTCTCAATATTTTTCTTTAAAATATTGTTCATGCCTATATGGATTTTTGAGTAACATATGAATACTAGTATGAACCTTAGCATGATTTCTTATATGGATTAAAAAGCTAAGTACTAATGGGCCTTACATGGGCCCTTCTAGTACCATGGCTATTAGTGGACCTTGGGTAGAATTTTAACATAAATAGAAATGAGTTCCAATTAGCAATATTAGCATAACTCTTGGTGGACTCTTATGTGGGCCTTGCCAAAAATAAGAGTAAATGGAATAAAAAAAAGTGCATGCACCAAGGATTGAACCTTGGACCTAGAATAGAGGCAAAGCCTCATCATGCATGTACTAATAAATTCACCTAGCAAGGGAGTGCTATTGGAAAAGAAAAAAGATTTGAGTTGAGGCTAAAGGAGTTGAAGAGGCACCATGTGAAGAGGCACTATGCCCCTTCACTTAGTATAAAAGAGATGGATGAGAAGGGAAGAGACACTTAAGTTATTTTTCTCCTCTTTTCTTTCACCAAGACTCTTCCTCTCCCCTCTTCTTCCTCCTCCTTGTTGTGACCCACAAGGGAGTTTTTCCCTTGGAAAACTTCACAAGAGGACTCCCTCTTGAAGATCCAAGGTTTCCTACAAGGCTATAAGGGCAAGGGGTGTTCTAAGGTCAAGAAGGTCTTCACTTTTTCTCTATTTAAGGTTTATAACCAAGACAACAAGAGGTAAGATTCCCTCACCTGTGGTATAATAGCTTTTATGTTGTCTTTCTTGATTTAAGATTTGTTGGGATATATGTTGAGAAAACTATGGAATTAGGGATTCTTAGAAGTTTCGGCCAAGCACCATTTTGGTCTTGGGATGATGTTAAAACCTCACTTATACTTCCTAATGCTTTCTCATGATAAAATAAGAATGAATTGTGAGTTGTGGAATTTTTGTAGCATCCAAAGCCCTTATGAAGTTTCGGCCCCTCTCCCCTTTTCATGGTTAGGATTAGATCTAACCCTCCAGGCATGCTTATTATGATTCCCTATGATACAATGGATATTAATTGTGAGTTATACGAATTTTTCATGTCCTTGTGACCCCTCTAGGGTTTCGGCCAAGACCCCTTTTCATGCTAGGAATTAGGGTAAGCCCCAATCATGTGTTCTAATGGCTTCCTATGGCATTGTATGTATTGTATGAGCGTTACGTTAGTTATGGTACCTCACATGTTGCTTGAATAATGGGACTTTCATTTACAAACATTCGTCCAAGCACCTAAGTCTATGGGTTGGGTTAGGCTAAGGTTTCAAGTGTACTTGTTTATGGCTCATTATGATGTAAATATATGTTCAAGTATGTTGTATGAATTTTATGGTGCCTAAACCCTAACTTTATGTGCTATGCATCACGACCTTGTATGCTTATGTTATGTGTCATGTTTTAGTAGGTTTTATTCATGGATGTTTTAAACCATATACCATGAACACATGTGTTGTGAAGTATGCATCATGTTTATGTAGAATTATGCATGCATTATATTTAATGCCTTGAATATATGTATTATGATATATATATATTATGGTTATGTAGACCTATGCATGTTTTATGTTGAATGTCATGAACATATTGTTGGGACCGGGTGCATGATGACATGGATGCGGGTTCGTAATTTTAAAATTTATTACGTGCAGCGGAAGATTTAGCATAAATAATTTCCCAAATTATTTAACCACACATCTAAGCATGCAACCTTATATTGTGTAGACATGATCATATATTAAAATTTTGCAGAAAGTAAACTAATACCTCGCGTAACTCGAAGGAAGGGACGAGATCCAACCGTAAGCATCCCTTGGATGCTCCGCCTCTATTCGCGTCCACGCCGAGTTTTCTTCGGGATGACTTCGCAAAGCCACGAGTTTCGTGCCGACAAGAACTACTAGATTCTCCAAAGGCACTACAAGAATACCAAGAGAGATATGGGAAGACTAACCACCAAGCGAAGAACGGAATCAAGATTCCGAGAGGAAGGAAGGAGTTGCGCCCGCTTCTTCTTCTTCTTCGGCAGCTGCTTGGTGGATGAAGCTCACGGCAACAAAGGGGTCCTCCTTTTAGGGACGGCGGCACTAGAGGAGGGAGAGGGAGAGAAGGAGAGAGAGAGAGGGCTTATTTCTAGATCTCTTAGATTTTTCTCCAAGCCTTGCCTTGGTTCCTTTATATAGTAGCCTCTCAATCGCCAAGTCTCCTTTTTATGGAATAAATTTTCATAAGAAATTTATCATATAAATTTTTCTATGAATTATTCCATCATGCCAAGTTTTTATCATAATTTAATTTATGATAAAAACAACCATGTCTCCCTTTTCTTATGGAAAGAAATTTCTTTATATAAATTTCTTTATATAAATTTCTTTATCATGGTAAATCAATCCATTATTGATTTTATAAAATAAAATAAACCAATCCATGGTTCATTTTAATTTCCATGAAAAATAAATCTCTTTATATAAATTTCTTTATATAAATTTCTTTATCCATAATTTTATAAAACAAACCACGCTTGGTTTATTTTATAATTTGAACCAAAATTCGGTTTTCCCCTTTTGTTGTGGCTGGCCAAACAAAGAGGGTGGGGACCCTCTTTGGCCAGCCAAACCCAAGCTAAAACCATACGAATTAAACTCATTTAATTTGTCCAATAAGTCTTCAAAAGAATTAGCCATTTTATGCTTCCGATGCATCTCTGAAAAATTCAGATTCGACTTATCTCTCTTGATCGAAAAATCCAATTTTCAACTCGTTTTAAATCCCTCGGATCACTCGTAGTGCGTGTGACTAAATAGGCTTTCGATTTATGTTGGCCGTCTATAATTAACCAATTATAGAACGGTCATGAGTGGCACCTAGTAGTACATCATGATCTCCAATTAATCGAAAGATCAATGGTTGACCTCAGAAATAATTCTGAAACCCTTCAGCAGCTTTAATGAATCGTGCCTCATTCCCTTCACCATCTGATACCCACTTAGTTCAGGACACAGTCTATGTGTGTCAGTCCCCACTAGGCTGACTACGTCACACCTAGCCCAAGTAATGTCTTTCTCGTCCAACGGATTCTAATTACTCTCATGTTTCTGAGAGATTCATACACGGAACATGTGATGCTCTGGCCAGAGGCTTCGAGTAACAATCCGACGATAGGCCTTGGGTATACATCTCCTCGCAAGGAGTGGTGAATCCTTTGTCGGCTATTCAAACATCTTCGGGCACTTCGGCTTATACCCAATCATCCTGGGTCCACACCTCCTTGGAGATGCTTGCTTAAGATGTCAAAGTATAAGTCTTCATGACCAAGATGACTTGAACATCGCAAGTCAAAGGAACATCGCACTTAAGCTGCAGTAAGAACTTCATTAACATATCTATATGTAGATTACCATATGAAGTTTTACAGCCAGTCACTCCAATGAACTAGTTCCCTTAACTAGCATTCATGTTTATCTCCGGACATCCCAATGTCACCAGCCAGTGAGAATCATCTGATTAGAGAATAACCCATACTAGTCTCAACAGAATTGATAGTGTCCGTATTTATCAATTCATCGACTAGGGACATTTTCAATACTTCACAATTGCACATGTAGAGATAATCACTAGTTGTGAATTCATCATAAATTCTCTCATGCTGTGAATTGTATTGCGGACATTCAGTAAATGAGTTTAAGATCTCAATCAAATACACGAACATGTATACTCAAATAGTGAATATTCATTTATTAAAGTAAATGATTACAATCATAAGGCGATTGCCTTAGGACACTTCTCTCATATTACTAACACATATGTAATATGTATCATGTTCATATGGATCCTATCCATGCATGCTTTATGATAGATACCATGATCATGTATGCTATGTGATATGTACCATGTATGTAAAAACTTATCTATGCATGCTTACCTTGTGTACCATGATCATGCATTCTTTATGAACTAAGATGATATTTATGCCTTTAAGGCAAAATTATGTATGTATGTCATGCCTTATGAATTAAGATGATGTTCATGCCTCTAAGGCATAATGATGTGTGCATGACATACCTTATGAATCAAGTCTATGTTTGTGCCTTTAAGGCATAATGATGTTATGCATTAACTATGAATGATGAAATGCTAAGTATGCTTTATACCATGCTTCATGTATTAAGATCATGTTTATGTCTTTAATTATGCTATGTAAGTTCTATGAATGATGAAATGCCAAGAGCATTTCTTATGATGTAAAAAGAAGCATGTGAAGCTATTTTACTTTATGGATGAGCTTGTACCGGACCCAAGTAAGGTCCAAGGGATGGGATCCTTAGAAAGCCTCGGTTCTGGGACTACCGTAGCTATCCAATAGGGATGGGCTCCTTAGAAAGCCTCGGTTCTGGACTACCGTAGCTGTTCCTAGGTTGAAGGTAACCTAGTACCCTAGTAGGTCGAGACTAGCTACCTCGCATTTACTTAGGGATGCGCGCAAATGATGGATGTATGTGGTACAAGTCGGGGCCCCCCTTGATGTTGAGATTTATGTTTAAGTACTTATAATTATGATATTCAAATAAGCATCCTTATATTATGTGCATTTAACTCATGCTAATCACTCATGTTATGCATCTATTCCATGTCAAGTATTTTATGTGCTTATATTTTATGTCAAGTACTTCTTATGCCATGAGCTCTATGCACTTTCATTACATGTTAAGCACTTCTATATGATTATGTGTTTTCATGTACATTTATATGTCTCCTCATGTCAAATGCTTTATGAATACTTTCTCATGATATGCTTTTGTTTTATGTTACACTCTCTATGTTATGCCCTTTCCATTGACTATATGTGACGTATGATTTTAGTGAGTAGGAAAGGGTCTTACTATGCCTATGTGCTTATAAGTTTTATTTTCTTATACCGCAATTCAAGCAAGAGGATACTAAGCTAAGGGAAGCAATGGGAGGGGCAAGTGTGTGTGTGGCAGTGACATGACAAAAGAAAAAGAAAAAGATCCTATTACTCATAATTGTCATATGTCTTATGTTTTGCATTGTCATCTTTAGTTTTCATGCTATACTTTATGATGGTTTTCCTAAAGAACAACTTACTAGGAAAATTTTATTACTTATGTTGCTTATGAACAACTTATGTTGATTTCTATATCGTGCTTTATTGCTATACTTATCATTGCTAAATTATGATGTTAACATGCTATACCATGATGTGTTCGTTTAGAACAATACGTTGGCTTTAAGCTTGATGGTAGGATTAGTTATGTTTAATGCAAGCATGTTCAAGAATGTTATGTCTCACATGCTATGTCTTATTTTTTTTATGTTACGACAATGCTAAGTTTACCAAGTAACCATGTTTAAGAATGATAGCTAAGATATGTCAACATGATTCAAGTTTTAATTGCATGCTTTAAACACGTATGTATGAAGTTTTAAATTATTCCACTGCATTAAGATCTCCATATACGTATATGTATGTTCGCGTAGCGCCGCCTTTCGCCTACATCGTAAGGTGGGAAGGCAGGCGTTACATAAATTAAGTTAGACCCTGTGTATAATTGATGCCTTGTATCTAAGGATTATATTGGTCTAAATCGGGATTGATTTGGAGTTGATTTGATCAAATTATGGCCAAATCAAATTCATGTAAATACCTCGAATGGTTTTGATGTCGATCAATTGAGTTAAGTTAGGTCCTATATATATTTGATGTCTCGTGTCTAAATTTTGATGTTGATCAATTTACACTAAGGTTTAAAATTTTCAAAAATTATTTCTCTTGGTGGAAAATCGCCCCTCCTGATCGATAATCCTGGCTACGACACTGCCTTTGACTACATTATACTCATAATGCTTCAATTGTATCTCTATTTGCTCTATTTCATATCTTGTAAAATTTTAGGAATAAAACTTTTCAAGTAATTTACATATATCCACAATTCTGAAAGACTCAACTGCATTTTGAGGGTTTAAAGCATTGCTAAGAATGAACAAATCCATAGCATCATCACTAAAGCGCCCATTAATTACTTGCTACTATGAATCTATTGAAGTATAAAAGAGGTCTACCTGATAATGATGCTCGATGGTGAAATTGTCTTGACGAGCACGGGCTCAACTTCGTCTATTAATATATGGACCATTGAAATTAGGAATATCAATATTTCAAAGTTCACAAAAAGAATTCACTTTTGCAAGTAAATCATTCCAATTGTTATCCCTCATCTGTTGAAGTAAATTCTTAGTAGATAATACAAACTCCATTACATTTATAATATCCTAAGACTTACATTATAAAGCCTAACAAAGAATATATGTGATCCCCCATAATCTCTTTCATAAGATGCAAGATGAATACAAAATCAAAAGTGTTGGTGCAAGTGCATCAGTTATGCACAGTCAACCTCTAGTGTTTCGATGATTGACAATATAAGGTGTAGTCAAAGTAATCAAGGGCTAAACCAAACAAGACCTTATGTTTGGTAGGGTAAACCCAGGTTTGATCAGTTTGACAAAGGGTTAAGTCAAACAGGATATGATGTTTGGTAGAATGAATAGAACCCAGGGTTGGTCAGTTTAACCAAGGGATTAAACCGAGCCGGACTTGAGGTTTGGTATATTTACCTGAAAGTTGGAGGAAGTCTAGTCAGGATTAAGATGACTAGAAAAGAAGTGATTATGGTGGAAGAAATCCTAGTGAGTGAAGCTAGGTTTGAAGAAATCCTAGTGAGTGAAGTTGCGTCCTAGTGAGTGAAGCTAGGTGGACTAAGTCCTGGTGAGTGAAGCTGGGCATTAAGTCTTGGTCTGGGGGACTGAGCACTAAGTCCTGGTCGGGGATTGGGCAATGGAGTCTTAGCCGAGCGAGGATTGTGGACAGAAGTAGAGACAGGTCGAGGTCGGACGTCTCGAGATCCGAGTTCTCGGAGGCAGAGCAAAAGTCCAGCCTGAAGTCCCGGTTGGCAAAAGCTTTAGTGGAGCGGAAATTGCGGACAGAAGTAGAGATGGGTCAAGGTCGAACATCTCAAGATCCAAGTTCTCGGAGGCCGTGCGAAAGCCCAACCGAAGGTCCCGATTGGCAAAGGTAACTTCTCCAGGGTGGAGTAGGTGAGGATACGTTCCCCGGGAAAGGGAACATTAAGCGTCGATTTGACCTAGGGTTTCGGGTGAAATCCAAAGTCAGAACCAATCAATTAAGACTAAGATTATTTGTATGTTTGTCTTGTATTTGTTGTCTTGCAAGTACCTGGAGTTGGACGCAAGATAGGAGAACAAACACAGGAAAAGATGACCTGGGAAGAGGCCTTCCAGGGTGCCTGATTGGTATCAGGCGCCCAAGAGACCTTTCCCAGGCACCTAGGAAGCAATAGTTATCCCTGTGCGATCTTTTTTGCTGTGGATAATGTTTTGACCACACGTGGTAGGCGCCCAAGAGCTCTGAGGCGCCCGAGAACTCAGTATATAAAGGGGTTCGACCCCTCACTTCAAAACAACACTTTCTACATCTAATAAAGCATTCTGTGTGAAGCAAACGCGCTAACGTCGAAGCTCTGCGACCAAGGAGACTCCAGGAGGAAGTGCGTTGCACTTCGGACTTCTGGATTGGTCAGATCTTCATGTCAGATTGGTTTTCTCTTAATTTACAAAGTTGTACTTATTGTTTCTATTTGTGTTTGCTTCTTAAACTGTAAGACCGGTTTCTCCACCTCTGGAAAGTCCGAAAAGTAGACCACTAGCGGTCTCACGCTGAGTACTTAGGCCTTGGATGTACTGACCCTGGGGGGTTGGGAACCAAGTAAATCCTGTGAATCTTTCTACTGTTGTTTTTTTTGTCTTTCTTTAAATTTCTGTTGTGTACTAACTCTGATAGAAAGACGATCAAACGAAGTTTTCCGACGAAATTACTCTAGTCGATATTCACCCCCCTCCCTCTATCGACCGACACCGATCCTACAAAAAGTAGTCATTTCATAATAAACAGATGATGCATTTGCTCATTGAGAAGGAAACCCATCATCCATAATCTTCAGCAATACCATACATGATGCACTAACATCTTAATTAGACCCAAAATTGTTAACAATTTAAACCTTAATTAATTTTTAACAATTTAAACCTTAATTAATTTTTAACAATTTAAACCCTAATTAATTTTTAATAATTTAAACCTTAATTAATTCTTAACTAATTTAAACCTTAATTAATTCTTAACTAATTAAACCTTAATTATTAATAACTTAAATCATAATTAATTCTTAAAACTTAATTAATCTTTAATAACTTAAATTTTAACTAACTCTTTACTGTTGGGGCAATCGACCCTGAGATGATCTGGAGGATCATGATATTTTGATGTGTGGGCAATATGGTTAAGTTAGAATTTGTGTTGTTCTCATATGTGTACATGAGTGTGCAGGTGTACAGGTACACATGGACTTAGTTGATGTCTTCAGGTGAAGGATGACATGGAGGCAAGCTGGAGGCATGCATGCGCATCCGAGGGACGTTGGACAGCAGGGATGATGAGCCGAGGGACGCGAACTTCGAGGCGTACGTGAAGGATGACATGGAGACAAGTTGGAGTCTTGTGTGCATCCGAGGGACGAGGGCCGAAGATGAAGAGGGTGTGAAGGTGACAGTCAAGGCTGTTGGAGAAGAGTCAACTGGGTTGTAAGGGTATGAGTATGAGTGCTTGTACTCAGGGGTTAAGCTGGGAGGGTTTGAGTGCAGAGAGACTTGCACTCGGGAGTAAAACCCTAGGCTTAGGTGTGTACCAGTCGACTGCCCCTGGGCAGTCGACTGGTGTTGACTGGAACAGTCTGGCAGATTTGAACGTTGTACTGTAACGGTCGAATCTAAGTGGGACCAGTCGACTGCCCCAGGAGCAGTCGACTGGTAGCGGTTGTTTCATATTCGAGCCCTACTTAAAGGGGCTCGTTTCCTACTAACCTGCTTGATGAAACTTGCTTGGATAAAGTGGATTAGTAGTCTATTGTGATCAGAGAGCGTCCAAAGTGTTGTGGTGAGGTTTCTCCACCCACAAGGAGCGATAGATCTAGCCGGAGGTTATCCGGGGGTTGATCCACCGAAGAATTCTTGGATTAGTCACCCAACCGGGGTGGATACCAAGTAAATCAGGTTGTTAGCATTGTTTATTTCTTGTTTACTTTGCATATTATTGTTTCTGCTGCGCTAACGACTTTGTAGAGATCAAACGATGAAAAAGTGCTATTCACCCCCCCTCTAGCACGCCTAGACGATCCGTTAGTTGGTATCAGAGCAAGGTTCACTCTTGATTGGAATAACCGCCAAGGGAGCAAAGCAAAGCTAGAGGGAATAATGGAAGATAAGTTAGGGGAAGATATAAACTCACCACCACCGTATGCGCATGAAGAATTCGATCATTGGAAGACAAGGATGGAAAATTGGCTAGGGATGGATTGGGAATGTAGAATGACCATTAAAGACCCATTCGAAATCCCCAAGGATAAGCATGGCAAGAGACTTCGCCCCAGATATTGGACAAGTGAACAACAAGAACAAGCTAGGGCAAATGAAAAGGTGATCAATATATTGATTAATATCTTGCCTACTAATGTGATGAGTTGTATAGGAGATTACAAAAGCGCACATGATTTATGGAAGAAATTGGAAGAAGTTCACAAGAACTCTACACAAGTTCAATTAGTGGAAGAGCATGATGAAATAAGTGCAAGGGTCCAGGAGGACCAAAATGAAGAATTGTCCGTGCCATCAAGTGAGGAGTCATCCACCTCATCAAGAGAAGAAAAGGAAGAATCAACATCAAGAATTGAGGGGGAGGAGAGACCTCCATCCTCACAAGAGCAAGGGAAGACCTCCACCTCCACCAAAGCTAAGTCAAAAGAGCATATTATATGCTTTGGGTGCAATAAAAAGGGGCACTACAAGGATAAGTGTCCCCTAGGTAAAAAGGAGGTAATTTCTAAGCCCAAATCCATTAAATTTAAATCTAATGTGGGTTGTAGGAATGAGGAAGCTCAAAGTAAAAGAAGGAGAATTAGATGTTTCACATGCGGAGAGCTCGGGCATTATCATACAAAATGTCCAAAAGTGGAGAGCTCAAAAAGATGGAGCACCTTAGGAAATGGGAGAAAGAAGAAAGGAAGAGGAGCACTCATCAAGGGGGAGCCCCAAGGGTAAGGGAGGTAACCTCTCACTCTACTCATGCTTCAAATTCTTCCATGATTGCTCAAAATGTTTGTATGAATGATAGAATTGATAACGATTGCTTGCCCATGCGTGTTTTTGGTTTTAAATATCATGATAGGAATAAAAACAATTTTGTATGCCAAAACACCAAAAATTCTATGATGCGTGATAAATCTAGGAACCCTAGGAATAAGGACCAAGGCATAAAGTCTAAGAAAGGGAGAAATATGCCTAGAAAAATAGGAAGATCTAGAAATGATCAAATTAGGTCTAGTGATCCTAGGGTTAGGAAGTTAGAAAAGGAAAATCAAGTTTTAAGAGTAAAACTTGATCAATTAGAATGAAACCTAGGTAGAGTCATTCAAGGGTCCAAGAGATTGAACATGATATCAAAGGACCAAAATCATAGGAATGGTAGGTCGGGTTTAGGATACCATCCTAGGAGGGCTAATGTTGAGAAAATATCATATTCAAGGATGCCCTATAACTATGGTAGAGAACAAGTCAAAAATGGCAAAGAAAAGCCATTTAAAGAAAAGGAAAAGAAATTGACCAAAGAAAAGGTCTATAGGGTTAAGAGAGTAATAGTGGAAGGTCAAGAAGCACCAGAGGAGCACCGGTGTGGTCTTGCCTTTATAGAAGAGTTACCTAGGGAGGTAACTAGGGCTAGGAGCTCAAGGGAGAGCTCTAGAAGTCAAAGTGGGTTCCATGGTCAATGAATCTCAGGTGGTTTTCTTCTAGGAGATTGAAAAGGACCATAAGGAGTGCCAAAAGGTTTAAAAGGCTGAGGTTAGTCTTAATCCTAGAGAATTGCCACACTCAAGAGAGAATTATGGAAGAAAAGGAAGAAATTGATTTTAATGCCTAACTACCATATAAATTGATGCTAGGAATGGATTATGAACGAGTATGGGAGGAAGCATCAAGGTAAGGTTGAAATTAGAACTTTTGGGAAGGGTTTCATGATACATTTTAGAGAAACTCGAAGTTTGTACCAATCTTAGAATTCGGGATAATTTTGTTTAAGTTATATTTTTCCCAAATAGACCTAGGATCCACAAATCTCCCCACAAGAATAGAATTTGTGGAATTAGTTATACATTTCTAAAGTTGAGATTGGTAATCTGAAAATCAGATACCAGTCGACTGCCAGAAGGGCAGTCGACTGCGAAAACCCACATAATGTAATTACACTTTGGCCCAGTCGACTGCCCCTGGGGCAGTCGACTGGTACGCGGGTTTTATAAAGGGAAAGGGCGGGCCTGGAAAGCCAAACCTAGGGTTTTGGCTAATCACTCCCGGCGATTTTCTCCTCCTCTCAACTCCCCTTGCGTCCTAAACTCCTCCTAAGCCCTAAAGTTCTTCTCTAAGGCCTTCTCTACTTCGGATCTACTTCTAGGGTTTGCTAAAACCTCATCTTTTCAAGCCACATTCTCAAACTCAAGTCAACATGAGAAGGATGAAAAGGTATTGCATTTTAAGGTTCATTTTTCTCGATTAAACCATGTTTTGACACTAATATGACATTTTTGTGTGTATTCCTTGGTGTTTTTCCTTTTTGGGGGTTATCTTGGCATGCATGAATATGTATGGGTTTTAGGATGGCTTCTAAGAGGTCTCGGGGTGAAGGGTCATCCCGACCAAGTCAGGGGGAGTCCAGGTTTAGGTCCCTGAATGCAAGAAACGTTTTGAAGAAAATGAATTCGTGGTAATGAGTTGTAGATGTTGGATCGAGAGAAACGATAGAGGGGGGGGGTGAATATCGTTAAACGCTTTTCGGATAAAAACTAGAGCAAGTACGCGGCGGAATAAAAACAATCGTGAACACATGTAGTTTTACTTGGTTCGGAGCCTAGGTCGACTCCTACTCCAAGGCCCACGGTCGTTGACCATTTTCTGCGGGCAATTCTATAAGTGCGCAAAAATAGTTTACAAGAGTTGTACAATTATAGTATAGTAAACTGAAATAAGATAGCTCTTCGTTACCGACGTCCGGTGTAGTTTATACTTCGGTGCAGATGGACGTCGTAGGCGCTTGAGTCGTGAGTGGAAGGTTCCCGGAGCAGAGCGCTTTGAGTCGAAGAGCAAGTTGGCATTGGAAGAAGTGTTGTTCGAAGCCTTGGGGTCGAGGGCCCTTTTATAGCCCCTGGGGGCGCCCCCCCCACGTGACAGCCGATCCGCTTCCCTCTCGGTCAGCTCTGATCCCTTAAAACTCGGGATCAGGCTTTGACGGGGGCGCCCGGAACGCTGGGGGCGCCCGGATTGACCGGGTCTCCTCTCATCCGTTGGCTTCACTGGGTTCTACTTCGTTAGCTTCACCTAGGGGCGCCCGGAGCACTGGGGGCGCCCCGCCCATGAGCTGTCGAAGCCTGCCTTTGCTTCATGTGTTTTGTGTTCACCTTGGGGGCGCTCGGGACACTCCGGGCGCCCTGGTCAGCTGCTGCCTCACTCCTTTGAGGCTCTCTGAGCTGCAGACACTCGTTCCTTCGGTCCTGCATCCAGGGTTAGTCCAAAACACCATAAAGCAATAAGATGTTAGTTTATACAGCCTTAGCTGTCTTGGTTCTGACTTTGGGTCTCCAAAATGGAACCCTAGGTCGAACCGACGCCTACTGTTCCCTCGACGGGGAACGCGTCCTCACCTACTCCTCTCGGGAGAATGTACCTGATGCCAACCGGCTCCTCCGGTTGGACTTTTGCCTAGCGGTCCTTCGCCAGGTCTTGGATACCAAGCTGTCCTTCGCCTGGTGCCTAGCATTCCTTCGCCAGGTCTTCAGTCCCAAGCTGTCCTTCGCCTGGTGCCTAGCAGTCCTTCGCTAGGACTTTTTACCCTGGCATTCCTTCGCCAGTGCCTAGCAGTCCTTCGCTAGGACTTTTTACCCTGCACACTTGAGTAGCATGTTAGATGACAAATAAGACTTAACTTTTGAACCCTTTTGCCATTATCAAAACTCAGGTTCGACTTGGGTGCTTTCTGCACCAACAATCTCCCCCTTTTTGATTTATGGCAATCCTGGTTCAAAAAGTTAAGTTAATCAGAGCAAGTAAAAATTAAATTTTGTTCCCTCCCCCTGGAAGGAATCTCCCCCTAGATTTTTCAAAACTTCGTGGGGTTTTTGAAAATAAATTCTAAGTTTAAGGATGGATTTTTACTTAGAATAATTTTCAATAGAAAATAATTTTGGTTGTCTATTTTGGAGAACTTGTAGAATTTTTAAGTTTAAATACTTAGGAAACTTAAGAAGGATTCTGAAAGCTTAAGTTTGAGTACTAAGGAAAATTTTGACGCCCTAAGTTTAAAGTAAAAATTTTTTTTGAAAACTTTACGTTTTGAAGTACTTAGTGAAATTTGAAAAACTTAAGTGTTTTGAAAGACTTAAGTACTTAGAAAAGTTTTTTTTTAAAAAACTTAAGTACTTAGAAAAGTTTTAAAAAACTTAAGTACTTAGAAAAGTTTTTTTTTAAAAGCTTAAGTACTTAGAAAAGAACTTAGTACTTTTGACAAACTTAGTATTTTTGAAAAATTTAATTAAGTACTTTTTGAATAAAGGATAGAGTTTGACATTTTGAGAGTTGAAGAAATTCTTTAAAAAAATTTAAACTCTCTCCTTTCCTATTTCTCCCCCTTTGCCATATATCAAACACAAATAAATATAGTAGAAAGAAACAGAATAATTAAATTGCATAAAGGAAAATAACTTGCATGATTTTGCTGTACTGAACCAATTCATGATGAGAGTTAAACCAAATCAGTTTCATTTTCCTCTTTTAGGGATCTGTCTAACCCAATTAGCTACTTACTAATTGTTATAAATAGTAGTTTTCGCTAGGGTTAATCAAGTTAAGTGTTCTGTTTAAGTTAGATTTTCTAAACTTGACACTTAACTTGATTACTGTGTAAGTTGTATTTAGTGCCCCAATTACTGCAGATGCACTGACTTAAAGCATCTTGAATTAAGGCAAAGACCTAAGCATCTCAACCCTTTCTAAGTTATCAATCAAAAGTGCCCTAAGGTGCTTGTGAGATGCTGGCTTCTAAATCTATAGGTGCATGCAGTTCTAGGGTTAGGGCCTAGGCTAAGTCCATTTTCGAAAAAGCCCTAGTTTTGAAAGGGGGTAGTTTTGAAATAAAACTAAGTCAAAAAATTTGCAAGACAAAAAAAACTGATTTTGAAATTAAGTAAAACAGTTTTTCAAATTCTTTTAGAAACTGATTTTTAAATCAAGTAAAGCAGTAAGAAAGTCAAAAGTAGAGTTAACCTATTCTACTGAGCACAATCCTAACTGCCTTCTTAGTGAGCTGAACTCAGACTCAGGTAGGGGTTTGGTGAATATGTCAGCTAAGTTAGATTTAGAATCTACATGCTTAAGGACTATCTCACCCCTGGCTACATGGTCTCTTACAAAGTGATGTTTAACTTCTATGTGTTTAGTTCTGGAATGTTGGATTGGATTTTTAGTTAGATTAATTGAGCTTATGTTGTCAATAAAAACCTGAGTTTGGGTGTAGTTGAGCTGGAAGTCCTTAAGAGTGTGCATCATCCATAAAAGTTGTGCTACACACTCTCCTAAGGCTACATACTCAGCTTCAGTTGTGGATAGAGCTACACAGTGTTGTTTTCTGCTGCACCAACTTACTAGACTATTTCCTAACAGTTGGCAGCTTCCACTTGTGCTCTTTCTATCTAATTTACAACCAGCGTAGTCAGAATCCGAATATCCTGACAAATCAAAAGTTGAAGTCCTAGGATACCAAATCCCTACATTTAGGGTGCCCTTAACATATCTTAGTATTCTTTTTAGGGCTGCTAAGTGCGTTTCCTTAGCACATGTTTGGTATCTAGCACACATTCCTACAGAAAAAGGATATCAGGTCTGCTGGCTGTAAGGTACAGTAGACTTCCTATCATACTTCTATAGAGTTTAAGGTCTACTGGTTTTCCATCAGGGTCACTATCTATTTTTACATTTGTGGCCATGGGAGTACTTATGCTTTTAGAGCTATCCATATTAAATTTCTTTATTAATTCTTTAGCATATTTGGATTGATGGACATAGTTTCCATCTCTAGTTTGTTTGATTTGTAACCCTAGAAAGAAATTTAGCTCACCAACTAAACTCATTTCAAACTTATTTTCCATTATTTTCACGAATTCTTTTAGAAAGTTTGAGTTGGTGGACCCAAAGATAATGTCATCTACGTATATTTGGGCAATAAATATATCATTTCCTAAGGTTTTAATAAATAAGGTTGAGTCAATTTGACCTTGTTTAAATTCTTTAGAAATTAAGTAAGTTGATAGGCGTTCATACCAGACCCTAGGTGCTTGTTTTAGTCCATATAGTGCTTTAGTAAGTTTGTAAATGTGGTCAGGTCTTTCTAAGTCCTCAAATCCGGGGGGTTGTCCTACATAGACTTCTTCTTTAATGAATCCATTTAGAAAGGCTGACTTTACATCCATTTGGTATAGTTTGAATCCTTTATGGGATGCAAAGGCTAATAACATCCTAATGGACTCAAGTCTAGCTACTGGGGCATAGGTTTAGTCATAATCTAACCCTTCTACTTGGCTGAATCCTTTCGCTACTAAGCGGGCTTTATTTCTGACTATTTCTCCTTGATCATTTAACTTATTCCTGAAAACCCACTTAGTGTCAATGACGGATTTGCCCTCAGGTTTAGGCACTAATTCCCAGACTTGGTTCCTCTCAAATTGGGCTAATTCTTCTTGCATAGCTATGATCCAATCAGGATCAGGTAGGGCTTCATCTATAGTCTTAGGTTCTATTTTTGATATCATTGCTATTTGACTAAGGTTTCTATAGGAGGATCTAGTCCTGACTCCTAGAGTTGGATCACCCACAATTTGATCGGTTGGGTGACTGAGTTTGGGTTTCTTGGTTCTTCTAGAACTTGGTTCAGCCTCAGGTCCGGCTGGTCGGTTTGGTTCACTATTTAATTCAACTCTTTGAGCTGGTTCAATTATTGGGTCAACAGTTGGTTGATTTGACTCAGTAGTTGGTTCAATAGTTAGTTCGTTTAAGGGTTCAATTAAAGGTTCAACAGTTTGTTCATTAATTTCTTGATCAGAATTTGATGACGTTAGGTCTGGATTATCAGATGTTGGGTTGATTTCTTCATCAAATATTAAGTTTGTTGTTTCTTCAATTTTCTTAGTTTGTTTGTTGTAAACCCTATAGGCTCTACTTGTGGTTGAATATCCTAGGAAGATGCCTGGGGTTGACTTAGACTGGAATTTTCCTAAGTAGTCTTTGGTGTTCAGGATATGGACTTTGCATCCAAAGACCCTTAGGTAGTGTAGATTTGGAAGTCTATGGTAATATAGTTCATAGGGTGTTTTGTTGTGTCGCTTGTTAATCAAGACCCTATTTTGGATGTAGCAAGCCGTATTAATTGCTTCTGCCCAATATTGGTTGGCTAAGTTAAATTCATTGAGCATAGCCCTAGCGGCTTCCTGTAAAGTTCTATTTTTTCTTTCGACTATCCCATTTTGTTGGGGGGTTCTAGGACATGAAAATTCATGTAAATACCCATTTACCTTACAGAATTCCTCGAACCGTTGATTTTCAAATTCTCCCCCGTGGTCACTCCTAAGTCTTTTGATTTTAGCATCGTTTTGATTTTCAATTAACTTACAGAATTCATTAAGAAGGTTTAGGGTTTCATCTTTGGTCTTTAGAAACCTAACCCAGGTAAACTTTGAGTAATCATCAACTATTACTAAGCAGTACCGGTTTCCTCTTAGTGACTTGGCTCCATGTGAATCAAATAGGTCAAGGTGTAGGAGCTCAAGTGTAGTTTGAGTTAGATCAGATTGAATTAGTTTATGATTAGATCTGGTTTGTTTACCTTGATTACATGATTCGCATATTAGGTTTTCATGATTTTTAATTATAGGAATACCTTTAATTAGGCCAAGTTTAGTGATTTTTGAAATAATTCTTAGGTTAGTGTGACCTAGTCTCCTATGCCAGAGATTTGATTGTTCTAACTGAGTTAACATACATTTAGGTACTATGGGAAGATTTATAGTGTATACATTATTTTTCCTAGTGCCCTTAAGCATGATTTCTGAGTCTTGTACATTTCTAATCAGGCAGTTAGAATTGTTGAAGACTATATACCCAGAATCACATAACTGACTTATGCTAAGCAAGTTAAAATTGAAGTTTTCAACCAAAAGAACTTTCTTAATAACAAAGTCAGATTTAAGTTCAATATTACCTGACCCAATTACCTTGAGTGTAGCATTGTTGCCAAATGCCACTGAGCCTAGGTTCTTGAACTTGAGTTTGGTGAATTTTAATTTATCTCCAGTCATGTGTCTGGAGCAACCGCTATCCAACATCCATTGGTCCAAATCTTTATGTTCCTACACATAAAGAGTTTTGTTGATTTGGATCCAATTAGAATCAGGAATAGCTTAAATTGATTTTCACGACCTAGTCTGTCTCACCCAATTCTAGGGTTATCAATCACGTTAGCCTTATAGGTTTTGTGAGACAGGTTTTGATAAGTAAAATTATTTTGAAAAATTATTATTTATTTTGAAACACATAAATAATTTTGAAAACAATTAAATTTATTTTGAAAAGAATGTTTAAATCTACAAGTAACTGAAAATTTATGTTAGATTTGAATTTGACAAGGAGTAATTTGAATTTGAATTTCAAAAATTGGCTTCCAGGTCTTGGCGAGGCACTAGGCCTTCTTTGGCTGTAGCCTTATTGGATCATCAACCCTTTCCTTGACAAAGCCTTTTAATGAAATTTCATTTTCAAAATTAATCTTTGAAAAATTATGGTCTAACTAGTTTGGGTATTGGATCGGTAGCTTCGGCTAGTTTCACCAGTCTAAAGAGACCAAGTATACTTGACCTTATTAGAATTGGTTTCCCTAACGTACTATCATCTCACCTCCACCCAATACTATGTTGTCAAATTTCAGTTAAGTTTGTTCAGTCCTTAAACTAACCATTCCTAAGTCTAAGCATGGTAAATTGCAGAAATTAAATAAACAATCAGTCAAGCAAATTTCAATCAAGAATTAAGTTTTATCTAACAATAAATATAGTTTTTAATTTGGCTCCCCCTGGACTAAAGCCACGGTAGTGGTTAGGCAAGATGTGAATCTTGTCCTTGGGGATCCAATACTGATTTGATCCAGTTGGTTTGTTCAGGCATAGTTTGGGTACCCATGCCTGAACTTTAGGTCTAGACTGGTTCAGTACAGCAAAGTAGGATCTTTGTCTAGATTTGATTCTATAGCCTAGTCCGGATCGATTTAGAATAGTCTTTTGTTTTCCAAGAATCATGTCAAGACCCTTGGAACTAGATGTGAATCGTTCTAAAGCTGATCTAAGATCCTTAACCTGGGTTTTCAGGGAGGAATTCTCTTTCTCAAGTTTTTCAACTTGATTAGAGGTTCCTTCTTGAACCTTCTCAGTTAAGGGTCTAGAGTTAGCTCCCTCTTTCAGGAGTTTTACTTCCTGTCGGAGGGATTTGATTCAGAGTTTAGCTTTCGCCAAATCTCGAGAAAGATAAGATATTAATTCATTTAATTGACTTCTAGTAAATCCACTTACCTTGATTTCGCCGTCCTCTGCAAATGTCAGTCTGCCGTCGTCCTGATCTGATTCTGACTCAGTCTCGACTTCTTCTGAGGCGGTTAGTGCGAGTAGGTTCGACTGTGGGACCTCTTCTTCTTCTTCGGAGGAGGACTCATCCCACGTTGCTTGAAGTGCTTTCTTCTTCCTTGTCTTCTTTGCTTCCTTCAAGTTAGGGCATTCGGTCTTGTAGTGGCCCTTCTTCTTGCACTCGTAACAGGTTACGTTGGGCTTGTTCTTTTCGTTTGCGGGTTTAGCTGGTTCATCCCTTCTTCGGCTGACTTTTCGCTTGTTGGTTTGGTTCTTCAATTCTTTGTAGTAGTTTCGGGCCAGTCGGACCAGCTTAGGTCGATCTCCTTCTTCGTCTTCTGAGTCTGAGTCTGAGTTAGACTCGGGTTGAGGTTGAGGCTTCTTCTTAGTTGTCATTCTAGTTTTACCTGCAATAAAGGCAATACCTTTCTCGGCCAGATTGCAGTTAGTCTGTTCATGTAACTCTAATTCAGAGAACAATTCATCTAATTTTATTTTCGAAAGATCCCTTGAAACTTTGTATGCATCTACCATAGATGCCCACAAGGTGTTTCTCGGGAAAGCATTTAAAGCATACCTTATTAGGTCACGGTTTTCTACCTTGTGACCAATGGTGTGAAGACCATTCATTAGTTCTTGAATTCGGGCGTGAAGCTGAGCTGCTGTTTCGTTGTCGGTCATTTTGATGGTATACAGCTTGTTCAGGAGCAGATCTCTCTTGCTGATCTGAATGTCTAATGTTTCTTCGTGCAGCTCGATCAGTTTTCCCCACAGCTCCTTGGCACTGTTGTAAGGGCCCACCCGGTTTAGCTCCTCTTTTGTTAAGCCGCATTGAAGGGTCTGGGTCACCTTTGCATACGCTTCAATTTTCCGTTTCAGAGCGGTGTCCCACTCTGTGTAGCTTTGAGGTACTCCTTCAGCATTTCTCGGAATCTCCAGTCCAGACTGGATGATTATCCACATGTCCACCTGAGTTTTCAGGTGGACCTCCATTCTGCTCTTCCAGTAGGAGAAATCTTCTCCACTGAAGAGAGGTGGTCTTGCGGTGCTGAAGCCTTCTTGCATGACCATTTTATCTGAAATGTAAACTAAACACACAAAAAAAAGAATATCCCAAGACTTGGTCTTGGATTAGTAGTGCGGGATAAAGAAAAAAAATATTTGTCGAGGGGTGTTGCACCAGCCTCGATCAACGAGAAGAAATTCGAACGAAAAAGAAATATTAGAAGAGTTTCGAACGAAAAAAAATATAAAAAATTTTTTAAACAAATCCGAAAAATTTTCAAACTGGTGGTTGCACCAAATTTGAACTTCCCCGCTCTGATACCACTTGTTGGATTAAGAGAAATGATAGAGGGGGGGTGAATATCGTTAAACGCTTTTCGGATAAAAACTAGAGCAAGTACGCAGCGGAATTAAAACAATCGCGAACACAGGTAGTTTTACTTGGTTCGGAGCCTAGGTCGACTCCTACTCCAAGGCCCACGGTCGTTGACCGTTTTCTGCGGGCAATTCTATAAGTGCGCAAAAATAGTTTACAAGAGTTGTACTATTGTAATATAGTAAACTGAAATAAGATAGCTCTTCGTTACCGACGTCCGGTGTAGTTTATACTTCGGTGCAGATGGACGTCGTAGGCGCTTGAGTCGTGAGTGGAAGGTTCCCGGAGCAGAGCGCTTTGAGTCGAAGAGCAAGTTGGCGTTGGAAGAAGTGTTGTTCGAAGCCTTGGGTTCGAGGGCCGTTTTATAGCCCCTGGGGGCGCCCGGGACGTCGGGGGCACCCCCCCCCCACGTGTCAGCCGATCCACATCCCTCTCGGTCAGCTCTGATCCCTTAAAACTCGGGATCAGGCTTTGACGGGGGTGCCCGGAACGCTGGGGGCGCCCGAATTGACCGGGTCTCCTCTCATCCGGTGGCTTTGCTGGGTTTTGCTTCGTTAGCTTCACCTGGGGGCGCCCGGGAGCATGGGGGGCGCCCGGAGCACGGGGGCGCCCCGCCCATGAGCTGTCGAAGCCTGCCTTTGCTTCATGTGTTTTGTGTTCACCTTGGGGGCGCCCGGGACACTCCGGGCGCCCTGGTTAGCTGCTGCCTCACTCCATTGAGGCTCTCTGAGCTACAGACACTCGTTCCTTCGGTCCTACATCCAGGGTTAGTCCAAAACACCATAAAGCAATAAGATGTTAGTTTATACATCCTTAGCTGTCTTGGTTCTGACTTTGGGTCTCCAAAATGGAACCCTAGGTCGAACTGATGCCTACTGTTCCCTCGACGGGGAACGCGTTCTCACCTACTCCTCTCGGGAGAATGTACCTGATGCCAACCGGCTCCTCCGGTTGGACTTTTGCCTAGCGGTCCTTCGCCAGGTCTTGGATACCAAGCTGTCCTTCGCCTGGTGCCTAGCATTCCTTCGCTAGGTTTTCAGTCCCAAGCTATCCTTCGCCTGGTGCCTAGCATTCCTTTGCCAGGTCTTCAGTCCCAAGCTGTCCTTCGCCTGGTGCCTAGCATTCCTTCGCCAGGTCTTCAGTCCCTGGCATTCCTTCACCAGTGCCTAGCAGTCCTTCGCTAGGACTTTTTACCCTGGCATTCCTTCGCCAGTGCCTAGCAGTCCTTCGCTAGGACTTTTTACCCTGCACACTTGAGTAACATATTAGATGACAAATAAGACTTAACTTTTGAACCCTTTTTCCTTTATCAAAACTCAGGTTCGACTTGAGTGTTTTCTGCACCAACAGTAGATACCCGAACAAGACATTCTTTCAGGAAAAGTCACCCCAGTTGGCTGAAATGATCACTCATTTTCAGCTAGATCAGCTGGTTTACTGTCGGCAGGACATAGACATTGACTTGTGTTCAGAGTTTTATGCCAATTTGACCTGTATTAAGTCTGATAACAATTTGTATGAGTCTCGAGTTGCTAGTATTCCTATCCCCTTCTCTATGATGAGTTTAGCCAGGTTCCTCCAGTGTAGGGTGTCCAACAATGCACCTGTTTATTTTCCTACTGTTGTTGAACCCTTAGAGTTTCCTGGAGTCACTATTGATCAGATTCACATGCATTATTTCAGAAGACATAGGAATGACTCGGAGCGCCTGTTTGATGCTAAGCCCATGCGACCATTTAGCCATGTCTTATATAAAATTGTCATTGAGTGCATCTTGCCCATTGTCACCAAGGGGAGGTCTATGGTTAGACTCCCATATCTGGTGATGATGTATACTCTAGAGAGGAGGTTGGACATCGATGTCGCCCTACAGGTTTTCAGTGTCATCTGTCATTCTTCCCATAGTGTCAATGGGAAGATATATATGCCCTTTTGCCACATCCTGACTGAGTTTCTCCACTTGCATTTTGGCATCCGTGTATGTAGCGGTCAGGTGAGGCACCTATCAAAGGACTATGATCAGATTGGCACGCGCCAATTGTCCTTGGTAGACATTGAGTGTAGACAGGGGGCATTTGTTTGGAGGGAGCGCCCAGAGGCCGTTGATGCAGATGAGGAGCCCACCGAGCTCGTCACATGCACGGAGTTTACCCAGCTCCAGGCGGATGTTCATGGGCTTCGGGAGGATGTTCTCGTCATCCGCGAGGATATTCACGGGTGCCAGCAGTCCGAGCAGAGGATCGAGGCGGCAGTTCAGCGGATAACTGGCTATCAGGATGATATCTATGAGATGATGCAGCAGTGACATCTCGCTTTTCAGGGTCCTCCTGCTCTTGCTCCTCCTCCTCCAGGCGGTGACAATCACATGTTTTTCTGACCAGTAGATACAGCTTTTGAGAGGGATTCTAGTGTTGAGAGTATTCTATTTTGATGTTTTATTATATCTCTCAAACACCTTTTATTCTGATGGTTGTATTTGTATGGATGACTTTCGGGTTTTTAGCCCTCGATACTTGCTATGTCTATTGCATAAAACATCTATGTATGACTCTATTCTGTAGTTGTTATGACATATGAGGTGCTTTACTATGTTTCTACTGAGTTATTGACACGATATCATGACTAGATGTTATTTTGAAATTTTCTTGAAAATCTCTAAGTGCTAATGGATGCTTCTATTATGCCTTTTATTTATGTGTTCATGATATGATTTGGAAATTTTATATTGTATATCATCTAACATGGTTTGATTGGAACTCAAATAATGGTATTATGTATAAAAGGGATGCTCATCTAGACTTAAAAGAAAAAGAGGGGGAGCTCTTGTCAAAATGGAAATGTCTATATGAAAAAGGGGAGTTTGGGAATCACTTTAAATGCCAAGTGGAAGTGATAAAAGATGGCACACATTGGATACCATAATTAGGAGTCAAACTTGATACAAAATTGCCAAAAATTGAGACGCTTAGAATTTGTACCAAAAGTCAAGCACGGTTGATGTTTTTCATGAACCAAAATTTTCTAGGGTAGGAAATATCTTAACAATTGTGATTGCAAAGTTTCACATTTTTCTAGAATTTCTGGAATTTTTTATTCATTTCTGAATTTCGGTTGAAATTCTGAAAAGCTGCGTATTAGTCGACTGCCAGGATTGCAGTCGACTGGGAGTAAGGGCAGTGTGTATTTTTCTGGTTTCTGAGGGGTTTTCTAGAGACATGGGTTAGTTATATTTGGCATCAAGGGTAGGGTTGCTTGGGGCAATCTTTTGATGGTGTCAAAGGGGGAGAATTTGAGTATTAAGTTAGGTTTGGGTTTAAAACTTAACATAGGTTGGATTGTGACTTTAGAGTTAAGTTGAGAGAACTTAACTTGGGACTAGCAATAAGGATTGAAATTTGGGAGAAAGCATAGGTTAAGGGGGACGTAGCCTCTTGTGTGATATGCTTGAATTTCAATTGTTTTTGCTATTATTATTGCTATATGTTTACCTAACTTAACATGTTGCCACACATCAAAAAGGGGGAGATTGTTAGGGGCAATCGGCCCTGAAATGATCTGGAGGATCATGATATTTTGATGTGTGGGCAATATGGTTAAGTTAGGATTTGTGTTGTTCTCATATGTGTACACGAGTGTGCAGGTGTACAGGTACACATGGACTTAGTTGATGTCTTCAGGTGAAGGATGGCATGGAGGCAAGCTGGAGGCTTGCGTGCGCATCTGAGGGACCGTTGGACAGCAGGGATAATGAGCCGAGGGACGCGAACTTCGAGGCGTACATGAAGGATGACATGGAGACAAGCTGGAGGCTTGTGTGAATCCGAGGGACGAGGGCCGAAGATGAAGAGGGCGTGAAGGTGACAGTCAAGGCTGCTGGAGAAGAGTCACTGGGTTGTAAGGATCTGAGTATGAGTGCTTGTACACAGGGCCTAAGCCGGGAGGGTTTGAGTGCAGAGAGACTTGTACTCGAGAGTAAAATCCTAGGCTTAGGTGTGTACCAGTCGACTGCCCCTGGGCAGTCGACTGGTGTTAACTGGAACAGCCTAGCAGATTTGAACGTTGTACTGTAACGGTCGAATATGAGTGGGACTAGTCGACTTCCCAGGGGCAATCGACTGGTAGCGGTTGTTTCTGATTCGAGCCCTACATAAAGGGGCTCGTTTCCTACTAACCTGCTTGACGAAACTCGCTTGGATAAAGTGGGTTAGCAGTCTATTGTGTTGGATCGTGAAAACCGATAGAGGGGGGGTGAATATCGGAAATCGTTCTTTTTCGGAAAACTAAGAGTAAGTGCACAGCGGAAATAAAGATAAGAGACACAGCACAAAGACACAGTGGTTTTTACTTGGTTCGGAGCCTGTGTCGACTCCTACTCCAAGGCCCACGGTCGTTGACCGTTTACTTTGGGCAATTCTATATCAGGTGCAAATAGTTTATAGAAAGTTATTACAGAATTTAGTACAGTAAACTTAAATAGCTCTTTTTACCGACGTCCGAGGAAGATCAACTTTTTCCGGAGCAGCAGGACGTCGTCGGCTCGAGTTGGGAGGATTTCGGGGTGAAGTGCGAGAGCAGAAGAGCGTGGAAGCTTTGTATGGAAGTTGTTATCTAAGCTTGTGGTCGAGGGGTGCTATTTATAGCCCCTAGGGCGCCCTGGACGTCGGGGGCGCCCTGCCACGTGTCAGCCGATCCGCACTTCGCTCGGTCAAGCTTTATCCCACCTAAATAGGGATGAGTTTTGACCTCTGGGGCGCCCTGGTCGCTGAGGGCGCCTTCATTGATGCGGTCTTCTCAGCTGGATAGAGTTGATCGGCCTCGCTGGCATAGGCGCGAAGTGCCTTGGCACCTGAGGGCGCCCTGGGCGCTCAGGGCGCCCTGGCTGCTGAGGGCGCCCTGGATGCAGAGGGCGCCCTGGATGCAGAGGGCGCCCCGGCCAGTGGTTAGCCGAACTCCTTTTTGCCTTACTTGTTTCTTGTTCACCTTGGGGGCGCCCTAGACACTCAGGGCGCCCTACTCAGCTGCTGCCTCACTCCTTTGAGGCTCTCTGAGCTGCAGACACACGTTCCTTTGGTCCTGCATCCAGGGTTAGTCCGAAAACAAAATAAAGCATTAATTTATACAGCCTTAGCTGTCTTGGTTCTGACTTTGGTCTCCAAAATGGAGCCCTAGGTCGAACCGACGCCTACTGTTCCCTCGACGGGGAACGCGTCCTCACCTACTCCTCTCGGGAGAATGTACCTGATGCCAACCGCTCCTTTGGTTGGACTTTTGCCTGACGGTCCTTTGTCAGGTCTTGGATGCCGAGCTGTCCTTTGCCCGGTGCCTAGCAGTCCTTCGCTAGGGCTTTTGACTCTGGCATTCCTTCGCCAGTGCCTAGCGGTCCTTTGCTAGGGCTTACTTCCCTGGCATTCCTTTGCCAGTACCTAGCAGTCTTTTGCTAGGGCTTTTCCTGCACACTAGATTAGCTTGTTAGAAAACAAGTATGACTTAACTTTTGACCTATGTTGCCATTATCAAAACACAGGTTTGACTTGGGTGCATTCTGCACCAACAATCTCCCCCTTTTTGATTTATGGCAACCTTAGTTCAAAAAATTAAGTTTAAGCAAAATATGGAAAAAGTTTTAACTTTTGTTCCCTCCCCCTGGAAGGAATCTCCCCCTATATTTTTCAAAAATTCGCGGGGTTATCAAAAACTTTACTTAGTATGTATTTTGAAAACTTAAGTTAAAAATCTTTTGATAACTTAAGTTAAAAGAATATAATGGTAATTTCTGAAAATACGAGTCTTGAGTACTTTGAGAAATTTTGAAGCTTTTGAGTTTAACGTACTCAATGGTTTTAGGGTTTTTAAATTACTTAGGAATTTTTGAAAAACTTAAGCTTTAAGTACTTAGTAGCTAACTTTTAGAAAAATATTTTGAGAAAAAAAGAAAAAAATAGCTTTTTGAAAAATATTTTGAGAAGTGAAAAAAAATTTTACTTCTCTCCTGTCCTTCTCCCCTTTTCCTATCTCTCCCCCTTTCCTATCTCTCCCCCTTTTCAATATATAAAAAAAAACCGATATTAGATTGCAAAAAAAACATGATTTTGCTATACTGAACCAGGACTTATACTAAATCAGTTAACTTTTCTTTGTAGGGACCTGTCTAACCCATTTAGCTACTAACTAGCTGTTATAAACAGTAGCTTTTGCTAGAGTTAGTCAAGTTAAGTGTTTCTGTTCAAGTTAGATTTTCTAAGCTTGACACTTAACTTGATTACTATATAAATTGTATTTAGTGCCCCAATTACTGCAGATGCACTGACTTAAAGCATCTTGAATTAAGGCAAAGTCCTAAGCATCTCAACCCTTTCTAGGTTATCAATCAAAAGTACCCTAAGGTGCTTGTGAGATGCTGGCTTCTAAGTCTATAGGTGCATGCAGTTCTAGGGTTAGGGCCTAGGCTAAGTCCTTTTTTGAAAAAACCCTAGTTTTGAAAAAGGGGTAATTTTGAAATAAAAATAAAACTAAGTCGCAAGTGAAAACTGATTTTGAAATTAAGTAAAACAGTTTTTCAAGTTCTATTTTTGGAAACAATTTAAAAAAATAGAGCAGGAAAAAAATTGAGTTTCTCTATTCTACAGAGCACAATCCTAACTGCCTTCTTAGTGAACTGAACTCAGATTCAGGTAGGGGTTTTGTGAATATATCAGCTAAGTTGGATTTAGAGTCAATATGTTTAAGTACTATTTCACCCCTGGCTACATGGTCTCTTACAAAATGATGTTTGACTTCTATATGTTTTGTTCTTGAATGTTGGATTGGGTTCTTAGTTAAATTAATTGAACTTATATTGTCAATAAATACTTGAGTTTGGGTGTAGTTGAGCTGGAAGTCCTTAAGTGTATGCATCATCCATAAAAGTTGAGCTACACACTCTCCTAAGGCCACATACTCAACTTCAATTGTTGATAGGGCTACACAGTGTTGTTTTCTGCTGCACCAACTAACTAGACTTTGTCCTAACAGTTGGCAGCTTCCACTTGTGCTCTTTCTATCTAATTTACATCCAGCATAATCAGAATCTGAGTATCCTTTCAAATCAAAAGTTGAGGTTCTAGGATACCAAATTCCTACATTTAGGGTGCCTTTTATATATCTTAGTATTCTTTTTAGGGCTGTTAAGTGTGTTTCCTTAGCACTGGTTTGGTATCTAGCACACATCCCTACAGCAAAGAGAATGTCAGGTCTACTGGCTGTAAGGCACAATAGGCTACCTATCATACTCCTATAGAGTTTGGGGTCCACTGGTTTACCATCAGGGTCACTATCTATTTTCACATTAGTGGCCATGGGGGTACTTATACTTTTAGAGTTATCCATTTTAAATTTCTTTATCAATTCTTTAGCATACTTAAATTGATGAACGTAGTTTCCATCCTTAGTTTGTTTAATTTGTAAGCCTAGGAAAAAGTTAAGCTCACCAACTAAGCTCATTTCAAATTCATTTTCCATTATTTTGACAAACTCTTTTAGGAAGTTTGTGTTGGTGGATCCAAAAATTATGTCATCTACGTAAATTTGGGCAATGAATATATCTTTTCCTAGGGTTTTAATAAATAGAGTTGAGTCAATTTGGCCTTGTTTGAATTCTTTAGAAGTTAAGTAGGTTGATAAACGTTCATACCAGGCCCTAGGTGCTTGTTTTAACCCATATAAGGCTTTAGTTAGTTTGTAAACGTGATTAGGTTTGTCTAAGTCTTCAAACCCTGGGGGTTGTCCTACATAAACTTCTTCTTTGATGAATCCATTTAAGAAGGCTGACTTTACATCCATTTGATATAACTTAAATCCTTTATGGGATGCAAAGGCTAACAACATTCTAATGGACTCAAGTCTAGCTACTGGGGCATATGTTTCATCGTAGTCTAATCCCTCTACTTGGCTGAAACCTTTTGCTACTAAGCGGGCTTTTTTTCTGACTATTTCCCCTTGATCATTCAGTTTATTCCTAAAGACCCACTTAATGTCAATGACGGATTTGTCCTCAGGTTTAGGTACTAATTCCCAGACTTGGTTTCTCTCGAATTGAGCTAGTTCTTCTTGCATTGCTATGATCCAATCAGGATCAGGTAGGGCTTCCTCTATAGTTTTGGGTTCAATCTTTGATATCATAGCTATTTGGCTAAGGTTCCTATAGGAGGACCTAGTCCTGACTCCTAGAGTTGGATCACCCACAATTTGTTCGGTTGGGTGACTAAGTCTGGGTTTCTTTGCTCTTCTAGAGCTTGGTTCAGCCTCAGGTCCAGCTGATCGGTTTGGTTCACTATTTGATTCGACTCTTTGGGCAGGTACATTTGTTGGTTCGATTCTTGGTTCAGTTAATTCATTTATTGGTTCAATAGTTAGTTCGTGTAAGAGTTCAATTAATGGTTCAATAATTTGTTCATTATTTTCTTGGTCAGAGTTTGATGAAATTGGGTCTGGATTATTTGATGTTGAATTGATTTCTTCATCAAAAATTAAGTTTGTTGTTTCTTCAATTTTCTTAGTTTGTTTGTTGTAAGCTCTATAGGCTCTACTTGTGGTTGAGTACCCTAGAAAAATACCTGGGTTTGACTTGGATTGAAATTTTCCTAAATAGTCTTTGGTGTTTAGGATATGGACTTTGCACCCAAAGACCCTTAGGTAATGTAGGTTTGGGAGTCTATGGTAGTACAGTTCATAGGGGGTTTTGTTGTGTCGTTTGTTAATCAACACCCTATTTTGGATATAACAGGCTGTACTAGTTGCTTCTGCCTAAAATTGGTTTGCTAGTTTAAATTCATTGAGCATAGCCTTAGCGGCTTCTTGTAATGTTCTATTCCTTCGCTCGACTATCCCATTTTGTTGGGGGGTTCTAGGACATGAAAATTCATGTAAATACCCATTTATCTTACAGAATTCCTCAAACCGTTGATTCTCAAATTCTCCCCCGTGATCACTCCTAAGTCTTTTAATTTTAGTGTCGTTTTGATTTTCAATTAGTTTACAGAATTCAATAACTAGGTTTAGGGTTTCATCTTTGGTTTTTAGGAACCTAACCCAGGTAAACCTAGAGTAATCATCAACTATTACTAAGCAGTATCGGTTCCCGCTTAGTGACTTGGCTCCATGTGAATCAAATAGGTCAAGGTGTAGGAGCTCAAGTGTGGTTTGAGTTAAATCAGACTGGATTAGTTTGTGATTGGATTTGGTTTGTTTACCTTGATTACATGATTCACATATTAGGTTTTCATTATTTTTGATTTTAGGGATACCTTTGATTAAGCCAAGTTGGGTAATTTTTGAGATGGTTCTCAAATTGGTATGACCTAATCTCCTATGCCAGAGGTTTGTTTGTTCTAATTGTGTTAACATACATTTAGGTATAAGTGGAAGATTTATAGTGTATACATTATTTTTCCTAGTGCCCTTAAGTATGATTTCTGAATTTTGTTCATTTCTTATCAGGCAGTTAGAATTGTTGAAAGTAACTATATAACCAGAATCACATAACTGACTTATGCTAAGCAAGTTAAAATTAAAGTTTTCAACCAATAGAACCTTTTTGATAATGGAATCAGATTTAAGCTCAATATTACCTGACCCAATTACCTTGAGTGTAGCATTATTACCAAATGCCACTGAGCCTAGGTTTTTGAATTTGAGCTTGGTGAACTTCAATTTATCTCCAGTCATGTGTCTGGAGCAACCGCTATCCAACATCCATTGGTCCAAATCTTTATGTTCCTACGCATAAAGAATTTTCTTGATTTGGATCCAATTAGAATCAGGAATAGCTTAAATTGAGTTTCACTGCCTAGTCTGTCTCACCCAAATCTAGGGTTTTCAATCACGTTAGCCTTATGGTTTTCGTGAGACAGGTTTTGATAGTTATGTTTATTTTGAAAATTTTGAAAACAATTAAATTAATTTTGAAATTTTCGAAAAGATGTTTAAATCTACACTTAACTGAAATTTTGTGTTAGATTCGAATTTGACAACAATTAATTTGAATTTGAATTTCAAAAATTGACTTCCAGGTCTTGGCGAGGCACTAGGCCTTCTTTGGTCGAAGCCTTATGGGATCATCCACCCTTTCCTTGACAAAGTCTTTTAATGAAATTTCATTTTCAAAATTAATCTTTGAAAAATTTCTGGTCTAACTAGTTTGAGTTTTGGATCGGTAGCTTCGGCTAGTTCCGCCAAATTGGCTTCCCTAACGTACTATCATCTCACCTCCACCCAATACTATGTTGTCAAATTTCAGCTAAGTTTGTTTAGTCCTTAAGCTAGCCTAAGTCTAAGCATGGTAATTTGCAAAAATTAAATAAACAGGCAAACAATCATGTCAAAAAAAATTAATTTTAATGAACTATAAATATTGTTTTCAGTTTGGCTCCCCCTGGACTAAAGCCACGGTGATGGTTAGGCAAGATGTGAATCTTGTCCTTGGGGATCCAAAACTGATTTGATCCAGTTGGTTGGTTCAGGCACAGTTTAGGTACCCATGCCTGAATTTTTCCTCTGGACTGATTCAGTACAGCCAAATATGATCTTTGTCGGGATTTGGTTCGGTAGCCAAGTCCGGATCGATTTAGAACGGACTTCTGTTTCCCAAGAATCATGTCAAGTTTTTTGGAACCAGAAGTAAATCGTTCTAAGGCTGATCTAAGATCCTTAACTTGAGTTTTCAGGGAAGAGTTTTCCTTTTCAAGTTTTTCAACTTGAGTAGGAGTTCCTTCCTGAACCTTCTCGGTTAAGGGTTTAGAGTCAGCTCCCTCTTTCAGGATTTTTACATCCTGTCGGAGGGACTCGACCCGGAGTTTGGCTTTAGTCAAATCTCGAGAAAGAAACGAAATTAACTCAGTTAATTGTAATCTATTAAAACCAGTTACCTTAATTTCTCCATCTTCTGTGAAGGTTAGCTCACCGTCCTCTTGTTCTATTTCTGACTCAATCTCGACTTTATCTGAGGCGGTCAGAGCTAGGAGGTTGGACTGGGGGTGCCTCTTCTTCTTCTTCTGAGGACGATTCGTCCCAGGTTGCTTGCAGTGCCTTCTTTCTTCTCGTCCTTTTTGTCTCCTTTAGGTTAGGGCACTCTGATTTGTAGTGGCCCTTTTTCTTGCATTCGTAGCAGGTCACATTAGGCTTGTTTGTGGGTTCAGCTGGTTCATCCTTTCTTCGGCCGGTTTTCCTTTTGTTGGTTCGGTTCTTCAGCTCCTTGTAGTAGCTTCGAGCAAGCCGGACCAGCTTAGTTTGCTCTCCTTCTTCGTCTTCTGAATCTGAGTCAGAGTTAGACTCAGGTTCGGGTTCAGTCTTCCTTTTTGTTGTCCTTCCAGTTTTACCTGCAACGAAAGCGATACCTTTCTTGACCACATTGGTGTTAGTTTGTTCGTGCAGTTCTAGTTCGGAAAACAACTCATCTAATTTTATTTTAGAATGATCCCTAGAGACCTTGTATGCATCTACCATAGATGCCCACAAGGTGTTTCTAGGAAAGGCGTTTAGAGTATACCTTATTAGGTCACGGTTTTCAACCTTGTGACCTATTGAGTGAAGACCGTTCATCACCTCCTGGATTCGTGCGTGGAGCTGGGCTGCTATTTCGTTGTCGGCCATCTTGATAGTGTAGAGTTTATTCAGCAGTAGATCCCTCTTGCTGATCCTGGTGTTTGAAGTCCCTTCGTGCAGCTCAATCAGTTTTGTCCATAGTTCTTTTGCACTGTTGAAAGGGCCCACTCGGTTCAGCTCTTTCTTTGTTAGCCCGCATTGTAGGGTTTGCGTTGCTTTTGCGTCGGCTTCTATCTTGCGCTTTAGAGTGTTGTCCCACTGCGAGTAGCTTTGTGGAAGTCCTTCCGTATTTTGGGGGATCTCCAGACCGGACTGGATAATAATCCACATGTCCACCTGAGTTTTCAGGTGGACCTCCATGCGACTTTTCAGTAGGAAAAGTCTTCTCCACTGAAGAGTGGAGGTCTAGCGGTGCTGAATCCCTCTTGCATAGACATTTGTTCTGTAAAAGGAAATTTTACAAAAAAAAAGGTGTCCCAAGACTTGGTCTTGGATTAGCAGTGCGGGATTAAAAAAAATAATTAAATTCGGAAAAAAAATCCGAAAAGAAATTTTCAAACTGGTGGTTGCACCAAGTTTGAACTTCCCGCTCTGATACCACTTGTTGGATCGTGAAAACCGATAGAGGGGGGGGGGGTGAATATCGAAAATTGTTCTTTTTCGAAAACTAAGAGTAAGTGCACAGCGGAAATAAAGATAAGAGACACAGCACAAAGACAGTGGTTTTTACTTGGTTCGGAGCCTGTGTCGATTCCTACTCCAAGGCCCACGGTCGTTGACCGTTTACTTTGGGCAATTCTATATCAGGCGTAAATAGTTTACAGAAAGTTATTACAGAATTTAGTACAGTAAACTTAAATAGCTCTTTTTACCGACGTCCGAGGAAGATCGACTTTTTCCGGAGCAGCAGGACGTCGTCGGCTCGAGTTGGGAGGATTCCGGGGTGAAGTGCGAGAGCAGAAGAGTGTGGAAGCTTTGTATGGAAGTTGTTATCTAAGCTTGTGGTCGAGGGGTGCTATTTATAGCCCCTAGGGCGCCCTGGACGTCGGGGGCGCCCTGCCACGTGTCAGCCGATCCGCACTTCGCTCGGTCAAGCTTTATCCCACCTAAATAGGGATGAGTTTTGACCTCTGGGGTGCCCTGGTCGCTGAGGGCGCCTTCATTGACGCGGTCTTCTCGGCTGGATAGAGTTGATCGGCCTCGCTGGCATAGGCGCGAAGCGCCTTGGCACCTGAGGGCGCCCTGGGCGCTCAGGGCGCCCTGGCTGCTGAGGGCGCCCTGAATGCAGAGGGCGCCCCGGCCAGTGGTTAGCCGAACTCCTTTTTGCCTTACTTGTTTCTTGTTCACCTTGGGGGCACCCTAGACACTCAGGGCGCCCTACTCAGCTGCTGCCTCACTCTTTTGAGGCTCTCTGAGCTGCAGACACACGTTCCTTTGGTCCTGCATCCAGGGTTAGTCCGAAAACAAAATAAAGTATTAATTTATACAGCCTTAGCTGTCTTGGTTCTGACTTTGGTCTCCAAAATGGAGCCCTAGGTCGAACCGACGCCTACTGTTCCCTCGACGGGGAACGCGTCCTCACCTACTCCTCTCGGGAGAATGTACCTGATGCCAACCGCTCCTTTGGTTGGACTTTTGCCTGACGGTCCTTTGTCAGGTCTTGGATGCCGAGCTGTCCTTTGCCCGGTGCCTAGCAGTCCTTCGCTAGGGCTTTTGACTCTGGCATTCCTTCGCCAGTGCCTAGCGGTCCTTTGCTAGGGCTTACTTCCCTGACATTCCTTTGCCAGTACCTAGCAGTCTTTTGCTAGGGCTTTTCCTGCACACTAGATTAGCTTGTTAGAAAACAAGTATGACTTAACTTTTGACCTATGTTGCCATTATCAAAACACAGGTTTGACTTGGGTGCATTCTGCACCAACATATTGTGATCAGAGAGCGTCCAAAGTGTCGTGGTGAGGTTTCTCCACCCACAAGGAGTGACAGATCTAGCCGGAGGTTATCCGGGGGTTGATCCACCGAAGGATTCTTGGATTAGTCACCCGACCGGGGTGGATACCAAGTAAATCAGGTTGTTAGCATTGTTTATTTCTTGTTTACTTTGCATATTATTGTTTCCGCTGCGCTAATGACTTTGTAGAGATCAAAACGACGAAAAAGTGCTATTCACCCCCCTCTAGAACGCCTAGACGATCCGCCATTTACAACTTAAATCCTTAATAAATTCTTAACAACATACAATCTTAATTAATTCTTAAAATGTTAATTAATTAACAATTCAATCCTTAATTCAACATCCACGAACTAAATTTCAATTAATTACCTTTAATTAAGAAACTAAATAAGTTCTACCCAACTAAAACCTCCAACAAAATAACAATAAATATGTTAAAATGGGTTGACATATTCGTGGGTTCACACGGTCTGTATCAAACCGAGAATTTGATACTTTATTAGAAACTTACTTAAAGTGATTTAACTTGATTGACACATGCATAACTGTCATGCCCATGCATCCGCTTATTTTTTTAAAACTTTCTAACATGTTATTCATGTTTATTTTTTGCTTAATTTAGAATGGATAGGTAGGAAAAGGATTGATTGATTCTTGCCAATATAGTACCAGGGTGGGGCGAGATGATAATATGTTAGGGAAGCTTAGTCTAGGAAGACAGGAAGGGTAAGGAGTACCCGACTTGATCGACCTAGCTAAGTGGAACTAGCCGAAGCTACCTCGCCACATCCTAAACTAGTTAGACCAAAGTTTTTTAAAGAGTAAACTAAAAGTATTAATTCTTTAAAAGCTTTGTCTAAGGAACGAGTTGATTATCCAATAAGGCTACGATCAAAGAAGGCCTCTGTGCTTCACCAAGACCTGGAAGCCGATTATTGAAAGTTACTTTTAAGCTATTAATTGATTAAACTTGATTCTAACTCAAGGCCAAGTAATCTATAAAATTGAGAAAAATTATTCAAGCATCTCACAACACCCATAAGGCAACCAAGTTTGTTTATATTGCAACACTTAGAATGGGTGAGATGTTAAGGACTAATTAATTGACAAATACTTTTGAAAATGTTTTCAAAATCTTTAGGATATTTTCTTAAAAATCTATTTTCAAAATAATGTTTAAACATAATAATGTTTTAATGAATTTCATGCTTGATTGGGTGCCTACCTATAAATACATATTTCAAAAATTATATATCTTTTCGAAAGTTTTTTGATCTACACTTAGACACAAACCATCTAGGTTAACACTAAAGTCCCATAAGACACTTAGGTAGATGTCCTTGTTGTTGGATCGGTTAGAAATGATAGAGGGGGGGGGGGGGTGAATATCGTTCGATAAATTTCGGAAATACTAAGAGTAATTACGCAGCAGAAAAGCAAAAACAATCGCTAACACTTTTGTTTTTACTTGGTTCGGAGTCGCAGTCAGCTCCTACTCCAAGGCCCACAGTCCTTGACCATTTATGACGGACAATTCTATATTTCGCAAATGATTACAAGTTGGATTTCAAATATAGAATTAAAAACAATTACAACACTTAATCTAAAATTATACCGATGACCGAAAGATGGAGAGTAGTAGCCGCGGGTTGTCGTTGGCACTTGAATCTTGAGCATGGAGCGTTTCGGAGTAGAGCGCATAAAGAATGCGTTGGAAGATTGTTGTTCTGAAGCCTAGGGGTGAACCTCTATTTATACTCATAGCTAGGGCGCTTGTGTTGAAGGGGGCGCCTGACACGTGGCCCTTGCTGCGTGAAAATCAATTCGCAGACACGACCAGTGCTTAACCCCTTAACCAGGGTGCCTGAGCTAACTGGGGCGCCTATGTTAACACAGGCGCGTCAATGGCTTATGTGGCAGTTTGCTTCGAGTAGCTTGGAATCACCCTTTGTCTGGGGCACCTGTCTCAACATAGGTGCCTAGCTAAGTAGGGCGCCTCACTCCATTGAGGCGCCTGGGACCAGAAACCTCCATACCTTCATTCCTGCAACTAGGGTTAGTTCCAAACCATAAGAAACATATAAACGATATAAAATTAACCATGATTTACAGCCTGAGCTGTCTTGGTTCTGACTTTGGGCTTCTTAAATGGAACCCTAGGTCGAACCGAAGCCAATGTTCCCTCCACAGGGAACGGGTCCTCACCTACTCCTCTTAGGAGATTTTACCTGTTTGCCAACTGTCTCCTATGGTTGGACTTTTGCCAAATCCCCCGGATCAGGTCTTAGTGCCCAGCTTCACTCACCAGGTCTTAGTGCCCAGCTTTACTCACCAGGTCTTCGGTGCCCAGTCAATGACCAGGACATAGTGCCTAGCTTCACTCACCAGGTCTTAGTACCCAACCATATGCCAAGACTTAGTTGCCCAGCCCGCGGCTAGGACTTAGTGCACAATTCTTAGAACCAGGACTTAGTGCCTAGTGTACCTAAGACTTTTCCTGCACACTTGATTAGCATTGTTAGATCACAACAAGACCTTAACTTCTGAACCCTTTGCCATTATCAAAACACAGGTTTGACTTTGGTGCTTCTGGCACCAACAATCTACCCCTTTTTGATTTATGACAACCCGGTTCAAAAAGTTAAGTAAAAAAGCATTTATAGCATATCCAACAAACATGTTAATCTTTTAGAGATACTAAAAAATATTTAATTAGCTCCCCTGAATTAAACATTCTCCCCCTAAACTTTTCAATGATATGCATTTATTGTAAAACTTCTAAGTGCATTAAGTATTTGACTAAGTGTTTTTCAAAATAGAGCAAAAGCATTGCACGTACAAAAACCTTAAACAGTTTTTCACATAAAAATTTACAAGCCCAAATTTTAAAGAAACTTTTACTTAAAAAAGGCTTTGCAAAAGAAAATAATTTTTGCAAAAAGGAAGAAATTTCCTTAGCCACAAATTTCAACTTGAAGAAAATTTTCTTAAAAAAATTTACTTAGCAAAAAAAAATTTCCCTTAAAAAAATTCCAACTTTTGCATACATAGAAACATTTGCTTGGAAAATATTTTGTGCATTTAAAAACATTTTTGCTAAAAAAAATTTTAACAAACTTTTAGACAAGTTTTTGGTCAAAAATTGTTCACTAAGAGAAACTTTACTTAGAAACATTTGCCAAAAATATTCCAACAGATTTTTGCTTAGACAAATTTTGTTTACTAAGGAAAATTTTACTTAGAAATATTTGCAAAAGATGTACTTAGAAATTTTGAAAACACTTAGACATTTTTGAAAGCACTTAGCAATTTTTGAAAGCACTTAGACATTTTTGAAAGCACTTAGAATTTAACTTTACTTTTTTTTTAAAATAAAAATTTGAAAAAAAATTCTCTTTTTTTTCCTTTCTCTCCCCCTTTGCCATATATTAAAAAAAATAACCATTGCAAGTGAATTTAGAGCTAGTTAAATGAAATTCTAGATCCATGTTGAACCAACTCTAGTGGATTCAAGCAAGAAAAAGGACCAAACCAATTAATCTGAATTTGTTTGGGTTCTGTCTAACCCAGTTATCTACTTACTAACTGTTATAAAACAACAGTTTTCACTAGGGTTAGTCAAGTTAAGTGATTGATCAAGTTAGATTTGCTAAGCTTGAACACTTAACTTGATTGTTGTTCAATTTGTATTTATCGCCCCAATTACTGCAGATGCACTGACTTAAAGCATCTTGAATCAAGGCATAGATCTAAGCATCTCAACCCAGTCTAGGTTATCAATCAAAGTACCCTAAGGTGCTTGTGAGATGCTGACTTCTAGATCTATAGGCGCATGCAGTTCTAGGGTTAAGGCCTAAGCTATGTTCATTTTGCGAAAAACCCTAGTTTTGAAGGGGGTAATTTTCTTTAAAAAAACTAAGTTAGAAAATCATTTTAAATTTCAAAAACTTGATAAAAGAAAGGATTTAAACAAAATATTAAGTTCTAATTTTTGAAAAAAATGTGAAAATAAAAAAGATTTTTAAAAAACAAAAAAAAATGATATTCTACTAAGCATAACCCTAACTGATGATTCAAATATGAAGTAAATGACTTAGCAGGTAAATAGATAGCCATAACATGAAGTAGATAGCTCAACAGGTAAATAAATAGCAAGTAGATAACATAGCTAAGTAAAAGGTCAACTGGTCAACACAAGGACCAATAAAGTCAATAACAAGTCAACCCTACTGAGTAGGGACAGTCAAATAGTTAGGAGTACAATCAGATAGTTGGGAAACCACTCAAGTCTAGGAGGAAGGGCCAGGGGGGAAAGAATGGACCAGGCTGCCACGACCAGAACATGGACATCATCTCGTCGTATCGGGCCTGGTTCGCTTGACATTCGACCTGGAAGGCGTCCATGTACTCGGTGTGATAGGCCTGGTTCACATCGTGCTCGGCATGAAGAGCATCCATGAACTCGACGTGATTCGCCTCTACCTCCTCTTGGAGACTGTGGACCTCTGTCTGGAGACTGTGGACATCAGTCTCAATCCGTGCTAAGCGCGGGTCCGTAGTCAGTGGTGGAGGCTCTCCTAACTGCTCCTCGATCTCGGCGGCGAGCTCGGCTATGTCGACCTCTACCTCCTCGTCCGAATCAACCTAGTGTCGAGCCCTCTGTCGTCTCCACGACAACACCCCGGCGACCGAGATATCTATGCCCGCTAAAGAAAAGTTCCTAGACCCTAGCTCATCGAATTTGGTCATCGGGATGACCTCCCTAGCAGTGATGTCACGCCCATGGTGATGTAGGAGGGCAGTGATGATGTGACAGTAGGGCGTGCGTACTCAGGAATGGGTGGATATACTCGACACGTAAATGATCGTCTGGAACATGTGGAGACCAATGTCTATGTCCAAATAGTGGATCATCGCATAGAGGAGGAAGGTGTGGAATGGTCGCATAGTCGCGACATCCTGAGTGGTCAATGGGAGAATGCAACGGACCAGAACTCTGTACAGAGCGTAGTACTGGACGCGGAGATCAACGGACTGAAATCTCTGTACCGTCGGGTCTCGTGCATCTCCAAAAATGTACGAATAGAGGGTGTCCAGGGTGATGTGAGAATAGGGGGCATCAAAAGGAAGGTCCCTCGGAGGATAACAACAAAAAGTGGACTGAGAAGGTCGTAGTCCAAGAAATCGGTTAAACAAAGTAGGTGTGATAGTAAGGGGGATGGACTGTACAGTAGTAGAGTAACAAAAGTCATCAAGTTTGACTAAGTTGTTATAAAACTCAGCACACAGAGTTGTGTTGACTGAGTGGGTTCAGTAAACAAGGTGATTGAGTTGATAAAAGTTAATTGCATCTACAGTAGTAGGGCAAGATTGAACAAGGAAATATCTATTCAAGAAGCTGGTCTTAATTGGTTTATAAGTGGTCTGTGCGAATCTATTAAACAGAGCCAAGGTAGAGAAACTAGAGTCTGGGCTAGGCTCGGCCACGGGGATGGGTTACATAACTCGACGTTTTCTAAATAGGTAAGACAAAAAATTATGCATTTATTATTAAAAGAAATTAAGAAAAATTAACCGGAAATGCATAAGTAAATCATACCGGGGCGGCATTGTGAAAGTTGGGTGATTGAGGACAAGAGAAGAACTTTCGGTTGCCTTGGAAGGAAGAGGAATGAGAGGAGAATTCGGATTGTGTGGTGAATGATCAAGGGTTGAAGTGTTTGTATAGTGGTTCACGGGTGCCCGTGAGGGCTCTAGGGCGCCCGTGATGATTGAGGCACCCGAGAGCTTCTCGGGTGCCTGAGTTAGGGTGGTTAGGGCTTTTGGCAGCTTTGACTGCCATGAAGAACGATAAAGCATGAGGCGCTCATAAGGTCTTGGGTGCCCGTATTGACCAAGTTTGACTGTTGACCAAGTTTGACCATTGACCAAGTTTTGACTGTGTTGACCAAGTTTGACCAATCAATAACTAAGTCAATCAAGCTCTAGATTATATTCAAGATGAGTTCATTTTGACATTAACAATGAAATTTAATTTTTGAAAGAATGTTAAGTGAAGAAAAAACAATGTAAGGTTCATTCGAAAACTTTGAATTAATTTTTTGGAAAAATTTTGAGTTAATTTTGAAAAGATTTTGAGTTAATTTTGACAATGAGTTAATTAAAAAAAACTTAAGTCCTAGACATCTCACCCAGTTCTATGTGACAAAACAGGTAACCTTATCTGTTTTGTGAGATGTTCTATTTTTATGTTCAAATAAGTGTTAAATCTAAGATTTTTTTAAAACTTGTGTTAGATTCAAATTTATCAAATAGTAAATTGAATTTGAGTTTCGATAATTGGCTTCCAGGTCTTGGTGAGGCACAGAGGTCTTCTTTGGCCGTAGCCTTATTGGAGCAACAACCCTTTCCTTGACAAAGCCTTTTACCGAAAATTCATTTTCAAATTACTTCATGAAAAGTTTTGGTCTAACTAGTTTAGGTTTTGGATCGGTAGCTTCGGCTAGTTCCACCAGACTAAACAGACCAAGTAGGGTACGCCTTACCTTACTTGACCTTATTAGAAAGGCTTCCCTAACGTACTATCATCTCACCTCCACCTAATACTATGTTGTTCAAATTTTAAATAAATCTTTTGTCCTTAAACTATTCCTAAGTCTAAGCATAATAACAAAATTACAGAAAAAAATAAACAAGCAAGCAAGCAATTAACACAAACAATTATCTAAGTAACGTCATAATTGGAGTAATACTCCGGACTTTCAAAATCAGCAAGATTATGAATTAAATTTTCTAACATATTGACCTTACGTTTCAGGGTTTCATTTTCTTGTTTCAATTTTCTAAAATTTGTCTTATCTAATTTATAGGACTCAATCACGTTATTTAAGGCAAACACTGGATTTTCAAATACTATAAATTTACCTTTGTCGATTGCTTGTCCAATATTCTTGAGGGCTCCGTTTGTTGTAGGTGGTGAAGGTCGAACCTTGCGAGTGGGGCACTGATTCTTGTAGTGTCCTCTTTCACTGCACTTAAAACATATTATATGATTTTTAAATTTTGAATTTACCACGTTGCCGTTTAATTCTATGTTGGGAATCTCCCCCTTGATTTTTGGCGTCTTTCTTTTCTGTTTCTTCAACATCTTGTAGTGGTCACGAGCCCATCGGACCAGTTTCCGACGATCCCCTTCTTCGTCGTCAGATTCCAAATCTGAGTCAGACTCGGGTACTGGTTGAGCCTTATTCTTTGGCGGTTCTTTTGGAGTTTTCCTTGCAATAGAAGTTGTACCTTCCTCAACCATTGCAGTATCAGCTGACTTATTTAACCTTAATTTAGAAAAAGATTCAAAATTAGTTACCGATTTTGTCTTGTAAAACTCATCTTCTGACTCTGGTTCTATTTCAAAGTCGGGTACGGATTCTATCTCATCTTCTGATCCGAAGTCAATTTCGAAGTCGGGTGCCAAGTATGTCTCAACTACTTGTGCTTGAGCCGAGAATGCAAAATAACTTACCTGATCTTCTTCATCTGAGTTCTCTTGATGTAGGTTGATCAACTTCTTCCAAATTTCTCTAGCACATCTGAATGGACCGACTAGCTTGAGTTGTTCTTTGGTTAGGCCACATTGTAGGATTGCAGTTGCCCTTGCATCTATCTCAATCTTGGTGAGCATTGGTTCATCCAGCTTGTCCCATGCAATTGATAGTCCATCTTCTGTAGGGAAGGAGAACCCCGTTTAAATGATCATCCATATGTCCATATGGGCCTTCAGATGGGATTCCATTTGACTTCTCCAAAAACTGAAATTCTCGCCGGAGAATAGTGGTGGACGAGCACTGTTCCACTCTTGGTTGGCCATTTAATTTAAACTGAAGATTAAAAAAAACTTGTCCCAAGACTACGTCTTGGTTTATCAGTGCGGGAAATAATAATAATGGAAAATTTGAATGGTGTTGCACCAACATCGATTAACGAGAAAAATATGAGCGAAAAAGAAATATTTAAATTTAAAAAAAAACTGAAAAAATACTCAACTGATGGTTGCACCAATTTTGAGTCACCCGCTCTGATACCACTTGGATACTAAGAGGGGGGGGGGTGAATATCGTTCGATAAATTTCGGAAATACTAAGAGTAATTGCGCAGCGGAAAAGCAAAAACAATCGCTAACATTTTTGTTTTTACTTGGTTCGGAGTCGCAGTCGGCTCCTACTCCAAGGCCCACGGTCCTTGACCGTTTATGACGGGCAATTCTATATTTCGCAAATGATTACAAGTTGGAGTTCAAATATAGATTTAAAAACAATTACAACACTTAATCTAAAATTATACCGATGACCGGATGATGGAGAGTAGTATCCACGGGTCGTCGTTGGCGCTTGAATCTTGAGCACGGAGCGTTTCGGAGCAGAGCGCGTAAAGAATGCGTTGGAAGATTGTTGTTCTGAAGCCTAGGGGGTGAACCCCTATTGATACTCGTAGCTGGGGCGCCTGTGTCAAAGGGGGCGCCTGACACGTGGTCCTTGCTACGTGAAACTCAATCAGCAGACTCGACCAGCGCTTATCCCCTCAACCAGGGAGCCTGAGCTAACTGGGGCACCTGCGTTAACACAGGCACCTCAATGGCTTACGTGCCAGTTTACTTCGAGTAGCTTGAAATCACCCATTGTCTGGGGCACCTGACTCAACACAGGTGCCTAGCCAAGTAGGGCGCCTCACTCCATTGAGGCGCCTGGGACCAGAAACCTCCATACCTTCATTCCTGCAACCAGGGTTAGTTCTAAAACACATGAAACATATAAACGATATAAAATTAACCATGATTTACAGCCTGAGCTGTCTTGGTTCTAACTTTGGGCTTCCCAAATGGAACCCTAGGTCAAAATCGACGCCTAATGTTCCCTCGACGGGGAACACATCCTCACCTACTCCTCTCAGGAGATTTTACCTGTTTGCCAACCGGCTCCTCCGGTTGAACTTTTGTCCAATCCCTCGGATCAAGTCTTAGTGCCCAGCTTCACTCACCAGGTCTTAGTGCCCAGCTTCACTCACCAGGTCTTAGTGCCTAGCTTCACTCACCAGGTCTTCGGTGCCCAGTCCACGACTAGGACTTAGTGCCCAATTTCACTCACCAGGTCTTAGTGCCCAACCTTATGTCAGGACTTAGTTGCCCAGCCCGCGGCTAGGACTTAGTGCCCAATTCTTAGAACCAGGACTTAGTGCCTAGTGTACCTAGGACTTTTCCTGCACACTTGATTAGCATTGTTAGATCACAACAAGACCTTAACTTCTGAACCCTTTGCCATTATCAAAACACAAGTTTAACTTGGGTGCTTCCGGCACCAACACTTGTAGTAAACAAGGGTAGCCAGAAGGTATCAGGTTCAGGGGGAGTCTTTATTTTTGTAGATTTTTATTTTTAGAAATCTATTTTTCAAAAATTATTCTTTTCGAAAATTCATATCTTTTCAAAATGGTTTGTGCTTTAAAAAAATTATCATATTCTTTCAAAAATACTCTTCAAAAATTCCTTTAATTGCTCTTATGATTTAGATAAACTCTAAAGACACATAGGAAGCTTTCTTGATGATTTACAAGATTTCCTAAGGTTGTGTCAGATTTAGGGGGAATCCAAGTCAAAAGAAATTAATGTATGTTTTTCCCTGATTACTTTAAATTATTATGCAATTCTATTCGTTTGAATTAAACCTTAAGACTCAAAGGAAGATTAACTTGTGGTCAACAAGCTTCCTAGGACTGTGTCAAGTTTAGGGGGAGGTTCAAATTAAAAGAATCATTAGAAATTTCATAAAGGTTATACTTTTATAAAACCACTATCTTTTTTTTAAATACTTTTGAAAATACTATATTCTCATTTTCGAAAGCTTATTTCGAAAATCTTGTCTTTTGGAATATCTTTGAAAATAATTTTTAATTGAGTTTGAAAATTTTCCAAGACACTTAGGAAAATTTTCCTTGTAGTTAACAAGGTTTCCTAGAATTGTGTCAGACTGGAAAAGAAACCAAATCAAGAAAGTTATTATTTTTTCAAAACTAAATACATTGAAAATATTTATTTTTGGAAAATCCCTAAGACATATAGGAATGCTCTTGTGGTCAAAAAGATTCCTAGGATTGTGTCAGACTTAGGGAAGTTCAATTTTTTTTAAAAAAAATTTTGGTGCAATGTTTTTTAAAGTACTTAGTGCCTTTTAGAATATTCTCTAGAACAAGTACTTAGTTTTTTTAAATATCTTAAGTATTGAAAATCTTTTTTTTAAAATATCTTAAGTATTTTCAAAATGGGGAAGAGAGATTATCTTAAAAGGGGGAGAGAGGCTTAAGTTAGATTTTTCGAAAATCTTATTGTTGGTGTAAATTTTTTTATCCGCTATTTCCTTTTGATGTGTGACAAAGGGGGAGAGAGGCATAAGTTAGATTTTTTTTCAATTTCTCCCAAGTGTTAAACCTAGAACCCTTAGACCTAACCTAACATAAGATTATTGTCAAATATCAAAAAGAGGGAGATTGTTGGTGTAAGTGTATCAGTTATGCACAATCAACCTCTAGTGTTTCCATGTTTGACAATATAAGGTGTAGTCAAAGTGATCAAGGGTTAAACCAAACAGGACCTTATGTTTAGTAGGGTAAACCTAGGTTTGATCAGTTTGACAAAGGGTTAAGCCAAATAGGATCTGATATTTGGCAGAATGAATAGAACCCAGGGTTGGTCAATTTGACCAAGGGATTAAACCGAACCAAACTTGAGCTTTGGAATATTTACCTGAAAGTTGGAGGAAGTCTAGTCAGGATTAAGATGACTAGCAAAGAAGTGATTATGGTGGAAGAAATCTTAGTGAGTGAAGCTAGGTTGAAAGAAATCCTGGTGAGTGAAGCTGAATCATAGTGAGTAAAGCTAGGTGGACTAAGTCCTGGTGAGTGAAGCTGGGCATGAAGTCTTGGTTCGGGGAACTGAGCACTAAGTCCTGGTCGGGGATCAGGCAATGGAGGCTTAGCCAAGTGAGGATTACAGACAAAAGTAGAGACAGTCAAGGTCAGACGTCTCGAGATCCGAGTTCTCGAAGGCAGAGCAAAAGTCCATCCTGAAGTCCCAGTTGGGAAAAGCTTTAGTTGAGCGGAAATCGCGGACAGAAGTAGAGACGGGTCGAGGTCGGACGTCTCGAGATCCGGGTTCTCGGAGGCCGAGCGAAAGTCCAACCGGAGGTCTCGATTGGCAAAGGTAACTTCACCAGGGTGGAGTAGGTGAGGACGCCTTCCCCGAAAAGGGAACATTAGGCATCGGTTTGACCTAGAGTTTCGGTTGAAATCCAAAGTCAGAACCAATCAATTAAGACTATGATTATTTGTATGTTTATCTTGTGTTTGTTGCCTTGTAGGTACCTGGAGTTGGAGGCAAGATAAGAGAACAAGCACAGGAAAAGATGACCTGGGAAGAGGACTTCCTAGGCGCCTGATTGGTATCAGGTGCCCAAGAGACCTTTCCCAGGTGCCTGGGAGCTTTCCAGGCGCCTGGGAGCTTTCCAGGCGCCTGGGAGCTTTCCAGGCGCCTGGTAGCTTCCCAGACACCTGGGATGCAATAGTTATCCCTGTGCGATCTTTTTTGCTGCGGATAAAGTTTTGACCACACATGGCAGACACTCAAGAGCTCTGAGGCGCCGGAGAACTCAGTATATAATGAGGTTCGACCCCTCACTTCAGAACAACACTTTCTATATCTGTTAAAGCATTTTGTGTGAAGCAAACGCTCTAAAGTCGAAGCTTTGCTACCAAGGAGGTTCCAGGAGGAAGTGCGTTGCACTTCGAACTTCCGGATTGGCCGGATCTTCGTGTCAGATTGGTTTTTGGAGGGGGGGGTGAATATCGATCGTTAAATTTTTGGAAATAAAGAGAGTAATTGCACAGCGAATAAAGCAAAAACAATCGCTAACACTTTTTGTTTTTACTTGGTTCGGAGTCGCAGTCGGCTCCTACTCCAAGGCCCACGGTCCTTGGCCGTTTACGATGAGCAATTCTATATTTTCATAAAAATGATTACAAATTGAGTACAACTATAGAATTTAAAAAGAATTACAACACTTAAAAAATTAAACTTTTACCGACGATCGGAGAAGTTGGAAGTTAAGAGCAGCGGGTCATCGTTGGTGCTTAACTCGCGAGTACGGAGCTTATCGGAGCGTAGCACTTGAACAAAAGTGTCGGAAGCAATTGATGTCGAAGCCTTGGGGGTGAACCCCTTTATATAGCGTTAATAAGGGCGCCTGTGTTCAAGGGGGCGCCTGACACGTGGCATGTCTTGCGAGAAATTCAATCTGCAGACTTGGCCAACGCTTATCCCTTCAACTAGGTGCCTGAGTTAACTGGGGCGCCTGTGTTAACACAGGCGCCTCAATGACTTGGTCATGAGGCTTGCGTGGCAGTTTGCTTCGAATGGCTGGAATCCCTCTTTGGTTGGGGCTCCTGTCTCAACACTGGCGCCTAGCCCAGTGAGGCGCCTCACTCCATTGAGGCGCCTGAATGCAGAAACCTTCATTCATTCATTTTTACAATCAGGGTTAGTTCCAAAACACAAGAAGCATATAAATGGTAAGATTAAGCCATATTTTACAGCCTAAGCTGTCTTGGTTCTAACTTTAGGCTTCCTCAAATGGAACCCTAGGTCGAATCGACGCCTAATGTTCCCTCCTACGGGGAACGCGCCCTCACCTACTCCTCTCGGGAGAATTTACCTGTTTGCCAACCGGCTCCTCCAGTTGGACTTTTGCCCAGCTTCACTCACCAGGTCTTAGTGCCCAGCTTCACTCACCAAGTCTTCGATGCCCAGTCCCCGACCAGGTCTTAGTGCCTAGCTTCACACACCAGGTCTTCGGTGCCTAGTCCCCGACCAAGTCTTAGTGCCCAGCTTCACTCACCAGGTCTTAGTGCCCAACCATACGTCAGGACTTAGTTGCCTAGCCCGCGGCCAGGACTTAGTGCCTAGTGTACCTAGGACTTTACCTGCACACTTGATTAGCATTGTTAGATCATAACATAACCTTAACTTCTGAACCCTTTGCCATTATCAAAACATAGGTTTGACTTTGGTGCTTTCGGCACCAACAATCTCCCCCTTTTTGATTTATGGCAACACGATTAAAAAAAGTTAAGTTAAAAAGCATTTTATAGTATATCTAACAACAAAAAGCATCTTATGAAATTCCAATTATCTCCCCCTGAAATAAACATTGTCCCCCTGAATCTTTCAATGATATGCGGGGTTTTTGTAACCCTTCTAAGTGCTTTAAGTTTGACTAAGTGTTTTCAACATTGAGCAAAAGCATTTACACTCAAACAACTTAGACAATTTTTTGGAAAAGTTTTGTAAGCCTAACTTTTGTTTAAGAAAACTTTTTACTTAGAAAACTTTGTAAGAAGAAATTTGAAACTAAATTTCTCTTTTTTTTTTTGAGAATTTTTACTTGGGAAAACTTTTTGCACACTTAAAATTTTGCTTGAAAACACTTTGTGCAAAAAAAATATTTTTATTTGAAAAATTCGTTAAGGAATTGTTTAAACAAGTTTTCGCCAAAATTTGTTCTCTAGTAAAAACTTTACTTAGAATCATTTGCCAAAAATTTCAAAAGGTTTTTGCTCAGACAAACTTTGTTTCCCAAGGAAAATTTTACTTAGAAAAAATACTCTTCGAAAGTTTTGAAACACTTAGAAATTTTTGAAATCACTTAAAAACTCAGAAGAAAATTTCGAAGTTCTTAAAAATTTTGAAGAACATAAAAAATTTGAGACACTTAGATAACAATTTTGAAGCACTTAAACAAAATTTTGAAGCACTTAGACATTTTACTTTACTTTTTGAAGAAGTAAATTTTTTTTTAAAATAATTGGAAAAAAAATTTCTCTATCTTTTCTCCTTTCTCTCCCCCTTTGCCATATATAAAAAAAAATTGATAACAATTATTGCAAGTAAATTTTGAATTAGAGATAATTTTAAAAAAATTGGAAGTCTGTATTGAACCAACTCTAATGAATTAAAAAAAAACCAAACCAAATTAAACTGATCTTGTTCAGGTCCTGTCTAACCCAGTTGCCTACTTACTAACTGTTATGAAACAGTAGCTTTCACTAGGGTTAGTAAAGTTAAGTGGTCTGATTAGAGTTTCTAAGCTAGACACTTTAACCTGATTATTGTTCAACTTGTATTTATTGCCCCAATTACTGCAGAAGCACTGACTTAAAGCATCTTGAATCAAGGCATAGACCTAAGCATCTCAACCCAGTCTAGGTTATCAATAAATAGTACCCTAAGGTGCTTGTGAGATGCTGGCTTCTAGATCTATAGGTGCATGCAGTTCTAGGGTTAGGGCCTAAGCTAAGTCTATTTTGTGCAAAAACCCTAGTTTTGAAGGGGATAGTTTTTATAAAAACTAAGTCGAAAAATCATTTTAAATTTCAATAGCATGATGAAAGAAATGATTTTTCAAATTGCTAATTTTCGAAACAAATTTAAACAAATAGGAAAATAAATTTTTGAAACATATAGAACCGTCCTATTCAACTAAGCACAACCCTAGTTGCCTTCTTAGTGAGCTAAACTCAAATTCAGGTAAGGGTTTGGTAAAAATGTTAGCTAAATTTGATTTTGAGTCCACATGCTTAAGTACTATTTCACCCCTGGCAACATGATCCCTTACAAAATGATGTTTAACTATATGTTTTGTTCTGGAGTGTTGAATTAGGTTTTTAGTCAAATTGATTGAACTAATGTTATCAATAAAAACTTGGGTTTGAGTGTAATCAAGTGGAAATCCTTAAGAGTGTGCATCATCCATAAAAGTTGTGCCACACACTCTCTTAGGGCAACATATTCTGCTTCAGTTGTGGATAAGGCTACGCAGTGTTGCTTTCTACTACACCAGTTGACTAGACTATGTCCTAATAATTAGCAACTTCCACTTGTACTCTTTCTATCTAACTTGCACCCAGCATAATCAGAGTCAGCATATCCTAATAATTCAAACATGGAATCCTAGGATACCAAATCCCTACATTTAGGCTACCCTTAATGTACCTTAGAACTCTTTTTAGGGCTGCTAAGTGGGATTCCTTAGCATAAGTTTTGTATCTAGCACACATTCCTACAGAAAACAACATATCAAGTCTACTAGCAATTAAGTACAGTAAGCTACTGTTGGTGCAATTTGCACTAATAGTTAAACATAAGTTTTGATGAATGACAAATAGGTTAAAGTTAGGCTTGCTTTTGGTTTTGACTTCTTTACTAAGTGTGCAGGGTTGAAAGACTTAGGACCTGACACCAGGTTGAAGTCCAGGGTGGTTGAGTCCTGGTGGGAAGTCCAGTTGGGTTCGCGAGGCCTGACAACTGGCTAAACCCAAGTTGGTTGAAACTTGGCAAAAAGACCAGGGTAGTTGAGCCCTGGCGGGAAGACCTGGTGGGTTAAGAAGTTGAGTAGAGCTGCACGAGGTAAGTAAGGTAAGTCACTGGAGGAGCGAACCAGTGAGGACGGGTCCTATTTTAGGACTGTAGGCGCGGTCCAACTTAGGCCCATTTTGGTGACCTCGGTTGAGTCCTGGTTAGATCCTTATCCAGGTTTGGACGGGGTCTAATTAACTCTAAAAGCATTCTTATCTTAGTCCATTGCATTAACTTTATTTTACAGGTTTTATTTGATATGTGAACTAATTAGATTTTGAAGGTAAATTTTACAAAATTATTCCTCATGTAAAGCCTCGGTGGAGGATAAACTCTCATTTAAATTATTCGTATTTCTTATTTTATTTGAGAATAAAATTATAAATTATTCCTCATCTAAAGCCTCGGTGGAGGATAAACTCTCATTTAAATTATTCGTATTTCTTATTTTATTTGAGATGATAAAATGTTATTCTGTACGAGAGTTTAAACTTTAAATTATTTTTTTAAATTTAAGTGGAGCAAAGGATAGAAATGTTATCTTCTTTGAATTATTCCAAAAAATAGCTTGCTAACATTATTTAAATTATTTTTTTTAAATTTAAGTGGAGCAAAGGATAGAAACGTTATCTTCTTTGGATTATTCCAAAGAATAGCTTGCTAACTTTATTTAAATTATTTTTTCAATGGAGCATTCTTATTTTAATTTAAGTGGAGCATTCTTATCTTAATTTAAGTGGAGCATTTTTAATTAACTCTAAATGCATTCTTATCTTAATTTAATTAACTATTTTAAAATTATTTAAGAATAGCTTGCTGATGGATAAAGTTTGGGTTGAGAAGATCATGCATTGGATTGAATATTGGCAGCTCGAGGCACTATAAAAAGAAGCAAGCGAGCCCTCTAAAGACATATTTTTTTTAAGTTTGGTTCAAGCTTTGGCGCTCTCTGGCTTCCACGCTCCTCTGTTGTGGTTTGTACTTTGACTCGACGCTGTCCGACTGCTGTCGGAAGATCGCTCCCAATACCCAAGCTGCTTCAGATAATCTTAAGTGTTGGGTAACGCATTTTTATTTATTCTGTCTGCACTGAAATTATTTAAGGGGGAAGTGTAGGGTTGTTACACTTCTACTTAATCTTGTATTCAAATCACTCTACCGGGAGTTTACTGGTAGAGAATTTTAGTGGATTGCCCACAGGAAAGGTTCAAGGAGCCTGGGCCTTCGAGTAGTAGTCGCCGAAGGCTCCGAACTAAGTAAAACTCATCGCTTATTTTTTATTGTTTTTCGCTTTCGTGTTTCATTTTAATTCGTCCGTTGGGCACATTTTCAAAGCATCGTACGATTTTCTATCGACTCTAATTTTAAAATGAAAGTTTTAAAAGTCACGTGATTCACCCCCCTATCACGTGCATTGGTCCTACAACTACCAATCATTCTTCGGTATAACTTTAGATCCACAGGTTTACCCTCAGGGTCATTATCAATTTTGACATTAGTAGCCATAGGGGTACTTAAGCTTTTAGAATTGTCCATTTTGAATTTCTTTATTAACTCGTTGGTATATTTGGATTGGTAATATAATTGCCATCTCTAGTTTGCTTAATTTGTAACCCTAAGAAAAAGTTGAGCTTACCCACCAAGCTCATTTCGAATTCACTTTCCATTTTTTTTATAAATTCTTTTAGAAAATTAGAGTTAGTGGATCTAAATATTATATCATCAACATATATTTGTGCAATAAAAATATCTTTTTCTAAGGTTTTAACAAATAGTGTGGAGTCAATTTGACATTGGTTAAATTCCTTAGAAATTAGATAATTTGATAATCGTTCATACCATGCCCTAGGTGCTTGTTTCAACCCATAAAGTGCTTTTCTAAGTCTAAAAACATATTCAGATTTTTCTAGGTCCTCAAATCCTGGGGGTTGCCCTGCATAAACTTCTTCTTTAATAAACCTATTTAGAAAAGCAGACTTGACATCCATTTGATATAGCTTAAACCCTCTATAGGCTGCAAAGACTAATAACATTCTAATTGACTCAAGTCTGGCTACTGGGGCATAGGTTTCATCATAGTCTAATCCTTCAACCTGATTGAACCCTTTAGCTACTAAGCGGGCTTTATTTCTAATAATTTCCCCTTGATCATTTAGTTTGTTTCTAAAAACCCACTTAGTATCTATAATAGATTTACCCTCAGGTTTAGGTACTAGTTCCCTGACTTGGTTTCCTTCAAATTGGGTTAACTTCTCTTGCATAGCTATGATCCAATCAGGGTCAGGTAGGGCTTCCTCTATAGACTTTGGTTCAATTTTTGAAATGAGTGCTATCTGACTAAGATTTCTATAGGAGGATATAGTTCTTACTCCTAAGGTTGGATCACCCATAATTTGATCAGAAGGATGATTGAGTCTGGGTTTCTTTGTCCTTCTAGAACTAGGTTCAACCTCAGGTTCGGCTGGATGGTTCGGTTCAGTGTTTGGCTCAACTACTAGGTTTGGTTCAGTTATTGGTTCAGTTGATACCTCAGTAATTGGTTCAGGTGTTAGTTCATTTAGTGGTTCAATTGATGATTCAATTATTGGTTCACTGTCTTCTTGATCAAGATTTGATTGGTTTAAATTATGATTATCTTTTGGTTCAACTTCTTCATCAAAAATTAAATTAGTAGTTTCTTCAATTTTGTGGGTTTGTTTATTATAAACCCTATAGGCTCTACTAGTTGTTGAATATCCTAAGAAGATCCCTGGGGTTGACTTAGATTGAAATTTACCTAGGTTGTCCTTAGTGTTCAAGATATGGACTTTGTACCCAATGACCCTTAGGTAGTGTAGGTTAGGCAATCTATGATAATATAGTTCATAAGGGGTTTTATTGTGCCTTTTATTAATTAGGACTCTATTTTGAATATAGCATGTCATAATTACAGCTTCTGCCCAAAATTGGTTAGCTAGGTTATATTCATTGAGCATGGTTCTAGCGGCTTCCTCAAGGGTTCTATTTTTTCTCTCTACTATCCCATTTTGTTGGGGGGGGAGGGTTCTAGAACAGGAAAATATATGAATATACCCATTGATTTTGCAGAATTCCTCAAATCTTTGCTTTTCAAACTCTCCCCCGTGATCACTCCTAAGTCTTTTAATTTTAGTATCATTTTGATTTTCAATCATTTTGCATAAGTCAATAAATAAGTTCAAGGTTTCATCCTTAGTTTTCAGGAACCTAACCCAGGTAAACCTAGAGTAATCATCGATAATTACTAAGTGTTGATGCAGTCTGACTCTGATGTTGTTTTGGTGTTGACACCGATTTTAGTTTAGGTTAATAAGATGATTATGATTAAGTCCTGGTCATGGACTAGGAATACCTAGTGGTACTAGGTTTGATGAAAGCCTGGCTTGGAGGGTCAGGTCCTAGCTTGGAGGGCTAGGTTGATGAAACCCTGGCTTGGAGGGCCAGGTCCTAGCCTGGAGGGTTAGGTGTGAAAAGTCCTAGCTTGGAGGGCTAGGTGTGGAAAAGTCCTAGCTTGGAGGGCTAGGTGGATGAAATCCTAACTTGGAGGGTTAGGTGTGGAAAAGTCCTAGCTTGCAGGGCTAGGTGAATGAAATCCTAACTTGGAGGGTTAGGTGTGGAAAAGTCCTAGCTTGGAGGGCTAGGTGTGGAAATTCCTAACTCGGAGAGTTAGGTGTTTTGAAATCCCGGTGAGTGAAGCCGGGTCCTAGTGAGTGAAGCCAAGTTGACTGAAGTCCCGATGAGTGAAGCTGGGCACGGAGTCTTGGTCCGAGAGATTGAGCACGAGTCAGGGGAGGCTGGGAGCCAGTTCTCTTGACTTAGAGTGGGTCTGGCCTTGCCTGGATCGGTCTGGTGACCGATCAGGGAAGTTGGCACGGTGTTCCCTCATGGATCGGTCTGGTGACCGATCCAGAGATGACTGATCGGTCTGGTGACCGATCGGTCTGGTGACCGATCAGGGAGCACACAGTGACCGTGTTGGGCCACTGATCGACTCCTGATCGGTCTGGTGACCGATCAGGGAGCGTAAGGTGGGTTTTGGGAACCTTACTGCTTGGCTCCTGATCGGTTTGGTGACCGATCAGAGATACTATTCAGATCGTTCTGGTGAACGATCAAATGTCGCGAGTTCCTCACTATGAACGATCAGGATGGAGCCTGATCGTCTGAGCATGTCCTGATCGGTCTGGCGACCGATCAGGAGGTTTGGACTGCGAAGCTGGGAAATCACCCTGCAAAGGGGTGGATCGGTCTGGTGACCGATCTATGACTTGAGAATGGTCTGGTGATCGATCCCGGAGAAGTCACGATTTCTAATTACGCGTTGGGGACCAATCAGGATGGAGCCTGATCGGTCTGAACCCAGCCTGATCGGTCTAGTGACCGATCAGGAGTCACTCTGATCGGTCCGGTGACCGATCACTTTAATTCAAACGCACTATCAAACGCTCTTATTGCGTCTGATCGCACTCTGATTCCTACTGATACACTACTGATACTTGTTCTGAGCCCTCTGATGTTTGATCTTCTGTTGATTTGCTGCCCTAATGATCTGCTAAGTGTGCAGGTGACTCAGGGACCATCCATGGCGAGTCAAACTGGGTATTTCGCTACAGCAGGTTTGTCCATTTGCTTCCGCAGGTTGTAACGTTCTCTGGCACGAGCTGCAACAGCTGAGGAGCTGATGACCTGGGGCTCGACTGGAGGGGTTTCAGTGAGTCCATAGGAGGTCAAGGGTAGCTGGCTGCTGCAGGTGAGCATCTAGGAGCTGCTGCAGAGGAGCGTGTGACCTGGCGATGGAAGTTGGTTAAGCTATGTAGCGGAGAAGAGCTGAACAAGAGTTTTTGACGAATTGCTAGAGTTCTTGTTCTCCATCATCGAAAAGCTTTGGCTCTACACTTGTGCTATTACTCTACTGTGAATCTTGAGCAACCTTGTGATACTTGAGCACTTGGAAAGAAGAAACAAGAAGCTTGGCGAGTCCATCAGTAAGAAGACACGAAGAAGGGAGTTCTTGCGTGAGATCTGTGCTGAGTGGAGCTCGGTGAGAAGTTTGCTTGTTTTCTTGCGGTTCTAAGTGTTCAGTAAGGCTTCTTCTTGTGTTTCCTGTACTTAATACTTCATTCATCTTGAAACGATGTGGAGAGGTTACTCCATCGAGAAGGAGGTTGCTTTCTATCTGGATTTTCCGGGACTTGATCAGCCGACGATCAAGGGATCGCCTACCTTAAGGGCACGCCAAGGAGTAGGGGCAAGTTATCCCCGAACCTTGTAAACGACCCTTGTTAGCGTTTGTAGTTTGCTTTCCATTTCTGTATTTATACTCTGTTGTTGTTCTTGCTTTCGCTGTGCTACTAACATTCAAGTGCAGAAATCCTAATAGCGAAAGAAGTTTCATGTCTGGCTACATTCACCCCCCCTCTCTAGCCATCCAAGTTCCAACAAGTGGTATCAGAGCTTCGGGCTCTGTACAAGCGGCTTAATAGCGAAAGAAGTTTCATGTCTTTGAGCTAGCCAGAGGTTATCCAGGGATTGATCCACTGACGGAATCTTGGATTAGTCACTCGTCCGGGGTGGATACCAAGTAAATCGGTTTGTTAGCAGTGTTTCTTTGTTGTTTGTGTTTATTATTATTGTTTCCGCTTGCGCATACTAACAACGTAGGAAGAACAAGCCGAAGAATCGCTATTCACCCCCTCTAGCGGACATAATCGATCCTACAATTGGTATCAGAGTGAAGGACCGCTCTTGATCGGACTAACCACCGAGAGAGCACACGCTAGAGGAAGAAAGACATGGAAGATAAGTTGGGGGAAGATATCTACACTCCACCGCCCTACGATCATGAGGATTTCAACTTTTGGAGGGCGAGAATCGAGACTTGGTTCGGGATGGAGTGGGCGTGTCAAATCGCGCTTAAAGAGCCTTATGAGATTCCAAAGGATAAGCACGGGAAGATGCTTAGGCTTAGATATTGGAGTCAAGAACAACAAGATCAAGCGAAAGCAAACGAGAAGGTAATTAGCATTTTGGTAAATATTTTGCCTAATAACATTTTGAATTGTGTAGGTGAATATAGAGATGCACATGAATTATGGGATAAAGTCAAAGAATATCATGAAAATCCTACACAAATTCAAGAGCTCAAAGAAATCAATTCATTGGTTCAAGAAGTGGAAGAAGAAAGTGAGAGGTCATCCACCTCATCTGGAGAAGAGGAGGAGGTCACCACCTCAAGGATTGAGGGGGAGGAGAGACACTCATCTACACAAGAACAAGAGGAAGCATCTTTTTCATCCAAGGTTGAAGAGGCAGTCAACCTAGCCTCTACCTCCACCAAAGCTAACTTGAAAGAGCACATCACATGCTTTGGTTGCAACGAAAAGGGGCACTACAAGGACAAGTGTAACGACCCAGAAAATTTTCTCAATATTTTCTTTAAAATATTGATCATGTCTAGATAGTTTTTGAGGAATCTAGAGATACTAGTACGAACTTTAGCCTAGTTATCCATGATTTTCCCATTTAAATTGAGACGCTAAGTACTAATGGGCTTTATATGGGCTTTTCTAGTACCATGGTTATTAGTGGATTTTAGGTAGAATTTAATATAAATATAAATGGGTTTTAATTAGGAATATTAGCATGATTATGGGTGGGTCATAGGGGAATTTTTGAAAAATAAAAAAAAATATAAAATAAAAATAAAGTGCATGTACCAAGGAATGAACCTTGGACCTAGTATACCATCATGCATGTATTAACCAATTCACCTAACAAGGGAGTGCTAGTGGAAAAGGGAAGGGATTTTAGTTGAGGCTAAAGGAAGTGAAGAGTCATAGCATCATGTCTCTTCATTTGCCTCCTTCATCTAGTATATAAGAGGGAGGAATGGAAGAGACAACTTAGCACTTAAGCATTTGTCTCTTCATCCACCAAAACTCCTTCTTCCTTCTTCTTTCTTCTCCTAGCCAAAACCTACAAGGTGGGTTTTTCCTTGGAAAAGTTTCATAAGGAGACCACTTCTTCAAGATCTAAGGGCTTTCTACAAGGCTACAAGGGATAGGGGTAGTCTAAGGACAAGGAAGTTTCCTTTTGGCTTCTTTATTCAAGGTGATAATCAAGATAACCCAAGGTAAGACCTTCTCACCTGTGGTATAATAGTTTTCAAGTTGTTTTCATGATATAAGAAATTGTTTGGAATATATGTGAAGAAATCTAGGGTTAGGGCTTCTTAAGGGTTTCAACCAAGGCATGATCCAAGGTTTAGATGATGTTAAAACTTCACTAATGTTTCCCAATGTTTTTCCATGATAAATAGAGTATGAATGATGAGTTATATGAATTTTTCCATGGACTTGAGTCTCCCAAAAGTTTCGGCCACCTCCTCAATACCATGATGAGAATTTGATTTAACCCTTCAAGCATGATTATATGGTTCCTCTATGATCTAATGGATATTAATTGTGTTTTATATGAATTTTTCCCATGGACTTATGTCTCTTTAGGGTTTCGGCCAAGAGCATTTCTAGGGCAAGAAAATTAGGGTTGGCTCCAATTATGGGGTATAGTGGTTTCCTAGGGCTTTATATGTGATGTATGGGTTTTCTTTTAACCATGAAACCCTTCATGTGGATTGAATGATGGATCCTCCTCCTTGGAACTTTCGGCCAACTCCAAGGTTTAGGGTTTGGGTTAGGTTAAGGTCTCAAGGATACTTGTTTATAGGTTACTATGATGTATGTACATGTTTAAGCACGTTATAAGAATTTCTAGGTTACCAAGAATCCTAGCTTCATGTATGATGTATTATGGCTTTGTATGTTAGGTCATGTGCTATGATTATTCATAAATGTTTAGACCATGTGCCATGAACCTAGGGAATATGTATCATGTATGAAAAGATCTATGCATGTTTTCCTATGTACCATGATCATGCATGCTTTATGAATTAAGGTGCTAATTATGTATGTATGCTATGCTTATGAATGACATGTATGTATGTCATGCTTTATGAAAGATATGTATGTGTGCCATGCCTTATGAATGATATGTACGTATGCCATGTTTAAGAATGAAGATGATGAATAAAAATGAGGATCATGGCTCTAAGACAAAATGATGTATGCATGACATATCTTATGAATGAAGACAATGAATGATGATGAATGTTCATGCCTTTAAGGCATCATGATGTTAAGTATGAATGATGAAATGTCAAGTATGTTTATGTCATGCTAAGGGATGGGTACCTTAAGAATGCCTCGGTTCTGGACTACCGTAGCTGTCCACGGTTCTGGAACTACCGCAGCTGTTCCTATTCTTATGTCAAGTTTCATGAAACAAGATTATGTTTATGCTAAGAATGTTCTATGAATGATGAAGCATGTGGAGTATTTTATTTTTATGAATGGGCTTGTACCAGACCGAAGTATGGGTCGAAGGGATGGGCACCTTAAGAACGCCCCGGTTCTGGACTACCGAAGTTGTCCACGGTTCTGGGACTACCGAAGCTGTCCAACAGGGATGGGCACCTTAAGAACGTCTCGGTTCTAGGACTACCATAGCTGTCCTTACCCTAGTAGGTCGAGATTAGCTACCTCGTATTTACTTAGGGATGCGCTCATATGATGTATGTATGTGGTACAAGCCGGGGACCCCCATGATGTTATGATTATGTTTAAGTATTTATAACTATGGTTTTCAAATTAAGCATCCTTATGATATATGCATTTGACTCATGCATTCATTCATGTTATGCATGAAACCATGATAAGTATGTTTATGTTTATGTTCATGTTAAGAATGATACCATGATAAGTATGTTTATGTTTATGTTCATGTTAAGAATGATATCATGATAAGTATGTTTATGTTTATGTTCATGTTAAGAATGATACCATGATAAGTATGCTTATGTTTATGTTCATGTTAAGAATGATATCATGATAAGTATGTTTATGTTTATGTTCATGTTAAGAATGATATCATGATAACTATGTTTATGTTTATGTTCATGTTAAGAATGATACCATGATAAGTATGTTTATGTTTATGTTCATGTTAAGAATGATACCACGATAAGTATCTTATGTTTATGTTCATGTTAAGAATGATGCCATGATAAGTATGTTTATGCAAATGTTCATGTTAAGAATTATGTCATGATAAGTAAGTTTATGCTTATGGAGATGTCAAGAATTATGTCATGATAAGTATGTTTTAAGTTTATGCTTTATGTTCAGAATTATGCAATGTCAACTGTTTCATGTTTATGATTATGTGACGTATGGATTTTCATGAGTAGGAAAGGGTCTTACTAAGCCTATGTGCTTATAGTCTTATTTTCCTTATACCGCAGATCAAGCAAGAGGTTACTAAGGGAAGCAGCAGGAGGGGCAAGAGTATGTGTGTGTGGCAGTGACATGGCAAAGGATTCTTCTATTTACAGCTATCACATGTCTTGTGTTTATAATGCCTCCTTTGGTTTATGCTAACTCATGATAGTTATGCCTAAGAAACAACTTACTACTCCTGATGTTTATGGATAAGTTACTTGCTACTTATGATGCTTATGGATAAGTTATGGAAAGTTTATATCATGATGCTATGTATGCTGGTAATATGCTAAGTTACAACGTCACCATGTTCATGAATGATAATTTAGGCATGTATATATGTTTCATGGATTAGTTGTATGGTTAAACGCATGTGTAGAAAAAAAAATTATTCTGCTGCATTAGGATGTTTATATGTGTACAATGTATGTTAGCGTAACGCCGCTTTCTCGTCACACCATAAGGTGTGGGAAAAAGGCGGGCGTTACAGGTTGGTATCAGAGCAAGTTGCCATCTCACTACACACACATCAAGCCTTCTTCCTGCAGCTTCCAAGTAAGTACCTCTATGCATACCTTATGTTCTTTTATGATTTTAGAATATGCAAATATGAATGATACCTTATGATAGATGATGGAAAGTACTTGTAAGATTTGTGAACATGACTGATATTTTCTTTTATTTTATTTATGAAAATCAAATAATTTAGAATTTAATATGGGGGTAGGAATAACAATAACTCATATTATCCATACTTGCTCTTTATGAAGGAAAGCATGGCTAGAAGACAGAGTAACAGACTTAATGAGACTATTCCCTCACCTGACCTGATGCAATTAGTGACCCAACTTCAGCGTCAAGTCACTGAGCAACAGCAAACCATTAATACCCTGATGAACCAACAAGAAAATTCTACTACTCCTCCGACGAACCAGACTGCTATACCTGTTGTGCCTATGGTTACGCAAACTCCTCCGTCAGGCTCGACCACTGTAGCATGACAAGAGGCTTATCTAATCCAGTGGTTGAGGCTGAACCGGAAAATTTCTCGGGTGTCGGTGAACCGTGGGACGCTCAAGTGTGCTTCAAGACCGTGGAGAGTACAATGGAGCTGCTGGACTGGCCTGAACATGAGAAGATCAAGTGTGCATCATTCTACCTTTCTGGAGATGCCAGAATGTGGTGGGAAAGGGTCAAGGCCAAGAGACAGGTGAACCAGATGACGTGGTCAGATTTTGAATCAGAATTCTTCGAAGAATTCTTCAATATGCGGGTCACCAATAAACACTACGACGAGTTCACGGAATTTCGACAGGGTAACCTCTCAGTCAACGAAGCCATGAAGAAATTTAATCGACTGGCTCGCCTATGCCCTGAGCTGGTCCGCACGGAAAAGGAAAGGGTCCGACATATGTTAAAGATGTTGCAACCCGAAATAGATCTGAACGTGGCTGGCGGAGTTAACAGACTGCAGACCGCTAAGGAGCTGTTTAGTAATGCCCTACTCACCGAGCATTACCTGAACAATATCAATCAACAAAGGAAGGCATTAAATGAAAGTAAGAATCAAGTTCACTCCGGGATTCTCGATTCTTCATTTTTCATTATCCCTAATGTTCTTTCCTTTCATTATCACTCAGGAGGTCAGAAACCTCAGAGTACCAACGCTAATTAGAAGGGAAACTAGAGTGGTAAACGGCAGCCATGGAACAACTCCCAGGGGCCCCAGCAAATAAACAGTCCAGGTTTCCCCTGTGTGCTACATGCGGGAAAATGCATCCCGGGGAATGTCGCAAAGGTACGAACCAGTGTTTCATTTGTGGGGTGGAAGGGCACATAGCCTCTTACTGTCCTACCAAGAACCAGACACCTCCTCAACAGCTTGTTCAGTATCAGAGTCCACCGGCGAAACTACATTATATGCAAGCTGAGCTGGAAGGTACTCTGATGAGTCAAGAGAGATTGGAAGCCCCACCAACTATGACGGATGCCAGGGTTTTCTCTATTACTAAGGAGGATGCCATGAATGCTTCAACGGTTGTCACAGGTTAAATATTTATTTACAGTCAGTATGCTACTGCACTATTTGATACTGGGGCAACACACTCGTTCATCTCTACGTCCTACACTAAGAAGATAGATATGTTGCCACAAGTTTTAGACTACAAGTTTTTGACGACCCTACCTTCGGGAGAAATAATGACATCCACACACGTACTACGTGTTGTGCCAGTCGGAATCGCGGGAAGAGAACTCTACTGCGATCTGATAGTACTCAGCATGCAGGATTATGATGTTATAATGGGAATGGATTTCTTGAGCAAATATGGTGCTTCTGTCGAGTGCCATAAACGAAAGGTGGTCTTTCAACCTGAGGCAGATTCTATGTTTGAATTTATCGGAGAGCCAAGGAAAAGAACCAGGAAATTCTTATCGACTCTCAAGGCACAGAAGATGTTAGACAAGGGATACACGGGGTTTCTAGCACATGTGGTCGACGTAAGTCAAACAAGGGACCAGAAGCTAGAAGATGTTAGGGTAGTATGTGATTATCCAGAGGTATTTCTGGATAAATTACCAGGATTAGCTCCTTATAGAGAAGTGGAATTCGAGATCGAATTGATTCCTGGTACTAACCCAATCTCCAAGGCACCATACCGAATGGCGCCGGCTGAATTAAAAGAGCTTCAAGAACAATTACAGGAGTTACTCGATAAGGGGTTCATTCGCCCTAGTCATTCTCCATGGGGAGCTCCGGTACCATTTGTGAAGAATAAAGACGGATCTATGCGAATGTGCATAGATTATCAAGCGCTGAACAATGTGACGATCAAGAACCGGTATCCCCTTCCGAGGATAGATGACCTGTTTGATCAATTGAAAGGAGCCACCGTTTTCTCAAAAATCGATCTGAGGTCTGGTTATCATCAAGTTAGAGTAAAACAGGATGATATTCTGAAGACGGCCTTTCGAACAAGGTATGGGCATTTTAAATTCGTTGTTATGCCCTTCGGCGTGACGAATGCTCCTGCTATGTTTATGGACCTTATGAATCGAGTATTTTCATCTTTTCTCGACAAATTTGTAATCGTCTTCATCGACGATATTCTTATTTATTCGAGGAACCAAGAGGAGCACGCCGAGCACCTGAAGATAGTATTACAGACTCTTCGAAAAAACTAGCTGTACGCAAAGTTTTCCAAATGTGAGTTCTGGCTCAACCAAGTAGGCTTTTTGGGCCATATTATTTCCAAGGATGGGGTTATGGTAGATCCAACAAAGATTGAAGCTGTGAATAACTGGAGTCGGCCAAAGAACACCAGCGAAATTAGAAGCTTCCTTGGGCTGGCAGGCTATTACCGAAAATTTGTGGAGGATTTCTCGAGAATTGCAGCCCCTCTAACGGCTCTCACCCAGAAGGATAAGAAGTATGAATGGACGGAAAACTGTGAAAGGAGTTTCTTGGAACTAAAACGGAGACTTACAAGTGCTCCAATCCTTACCATTCCAGAATGTAACCAGAGCTTCGACATGTATAGCGATGCCTCCAAACTGGGACTTGGAGCTGTACTTATGCAGAGTGGTAAGGTCATTGCCTATGCCTCTAGACAACTCAAGGAACATGAACAGAATTACCCCACTCACGATCTGGAACTGGCCGCTGTGGTCCTCGCTCTTAAGATATGGAGGCATTATCTGTATAGAGCGCAGTGTAGGATTTATACAGACCACCAGAGTCTGCGATATTTCTTCACTCAAAAAGACCTGAATATGAGACAACGCCGATGGCTTGAGTTGGTGAAGGACTACGACTGCGAGATCTTCTACTATCCAGGGAAGGCAAACAAAGTGGCTGATGCACTCAGCCGGAAGTCAAGTGCCACCTTGATGTCCATATCTATATTACCCCAACCGCTCGAAAGAGAAATTATGAATTTTGGAGTTGAGGTCATCTCCGGATGGCTTTCTACCATGACAATATCACCGACGCTGTTCGAGGACATATTGGAAAAACAAACTGGTGATCCTAGTCTTCAGAGAATCAAACAGGAGATCCTGGAAGGAAAGGGCGATGGTTTTCGTATCGCCGACGGGGGAGTACTCTACCTTGGGGATCGTCTATGTATCCCTAATGATCCGGAGCTACGGAAGGAAATATTGGTAGAAGCTCACGAAACCCCTTATTCGATGCATCCAGGATCCACTAAAATGTATCAAGATCTGAAGGAGAAATTCTGATGGTCCGGTATGAAGAGAGATGTGGCTCAGCATGTTAGTACTTGCCTAACTTGTCAACGAGTGAAAGCAGAACACCAGCGATCCAGAGGAGTTCTGCAGCCACTTCCGATTCCGGAGTGGAAATGGGAAGACATCTCTATGGACATTGTTTCAGGACTTCCCAGAACTACAAACGGATATGATGCGATTTGGGTAATTATGGACAGGCTGACGAAGTCTGCTCACTTCCTAGCAATCAAGATGACTTATTCGATTGAGCAACTGGCTCAATTATATGTTAAGGAGATAATCAGACTTCATGGAGGTCCCTAGATCATCATCTCAGATAGGGATGGCCGCTTTACCTCACATTTTTGGGAATGTGTTCAGAAGTCTCTCGGCACTAGACTACGATTCAGCACCGTCTTTCACCCTCAGACCGACGGGCAAACTGAACGGGTGAACCAAGTACTGGAGGACATGCTGCGAGCTTGTGCCCTGGATTTCAAAGGGAGTTGGTGCCGATATCTATGTTTAGCGGAATTCGCTTACAATAATAGCCTACCAAGCTACTATCGGAATGACACCTTATGAAGCTTTGTACGGGAGGAGATGTAGGTCTCCGATCTGTTGGTACAAAGGTGGTGAAAAGAAGGAAATGGGGCTCACAACGGATGTCATCGATAGCACCACCCGAGCTATACAGAACATTCGACAACGGATAGAAGTTGCTCAGAGCCGGAAGAAGAGTTATGCAGATGTCCGGCATAGACCACTGGAATTTAATGTTGGAGATTTGGTGTTCCTCAAAGTGGCTCCTATGAAAGGGGTGACGAGATTTGGGAAGAGAGGAAAACTGAGTCCGTGATATTGGGACCATACCTGATCCTGAAAAGAGTCGGCAAGGTGGCATATGAGCTAGAGCTGCCTCAAGAGATGTCGGCTATTCATAACGTGTTCCATGTGTCAATTCTTAAGAAGTGTATTCCAAATATGGATCAAGTGATCGAGCCACAGACAGTACAAGTTCAGGAGAACCTAAGTTATGAAAGCCGACCTATCCAGATCTTGGATCGGGAAGTCAAGAAGCTAAGGAACAAGGAGGTACCCTTAGTCAAGGTCCTATGGCAAAGTCAACGGTTCGAGGAAGCTACCTGGGAATGCGAGGACGAGATGAGACGCAAGTACCCGGAGCTATTCTAAGTTCGAGGACGAACTTTCACGAGGTATGGGGGATTGTAACGACCCGAAAAATTTTCTCAATATTTTCTTTAAAATATTGATCATGTCTAGATAGTTTTTGAGGAACCTAGAGACACTAGTACGAACTTTAGCCTAGTTATCCATGATTTTCCCATTTAAATTGAGACGCTAAGTACTAATGGGCTTTATATGAGCTTTTCTAGTACCATGGTTATTAGTGGATTTTAGGTAGAATTTAATATAAATATAAATGGGTTTTAATTAGGAATATTAGCATGATTATGGGTGTGTCTTAGGGGAATTTTCAAAAAATAAAAAAAATATATAAAATTAAAATAAAGTGTATGCACCAAGGATTGAACCTTGGACCTAGTATACCATCATGGATGTATTAACCAATTCACCTAGCAAGGGAGTGCTAGTTGAAAAGGGAATGAATTTTAGTTGAGGCTAAAGGAAGTGAAGAGTCATAGCATCATGTCCCTTCACTTGCCTCCTTCATCTAGTATATAAGAGGGAGGAATGGAAGAGACAACTTAGCACTTAAGCATTTGTCTCTTCATCCACCAAAACTCCTTCTTCCTTCTTCTTTCTTCTCCTAGACGAAACCTACAAGGTGGGTTTTTCCTTGGAAAAGTTTCACAAGGAGACCACTTCTTCAAGATCTAAGGGCTTTCTACAAGGCTACAAGGGATAGGGGTAGTCTAAGGTCAAGGAAGTTTCCTTTTGGCTTCTTTATTCAAGGTGATAATCAAGATAACCCAAGGTAAGACCTTCTCACCTGTGGTATAATAGTTTTCAAGTTGTTTTCATGATATAAGAAATTGTTTGGAATATATGTGAAGAAATCTAGGGTTAGGGCTTCTTAAGGGTTTCGGCCAAGGTATGATCCAAGGTTTAGATGATGTTAAAACTTCACTAATGTTTCCCAATGTTTTTCCATGATAAATAGAGTATGAATGATGAGTTATATGAATTTTTCCATGGACTTGAGTCTCCCAAAAGTTTCGGCCACCTCCTCAATACCATGATGAGAATTTGATTTAACCCTTCAAGCATGATTATATGGTTCCTCTATGATCTAATGGATATTAATTGTGTTTTATATGAATTTTTCCCATGGACTTATGGCTCTTTAGGGTTTCGGCCAAGAGCATTTCTAGGGCAAGAAAATTAGGGTTGGCTCCAATTATGGGGTATAGTGGCTTCCTAGGGCTTTGTATGTGATGTATGAGTTTTTTTTTAACCATGGAACCCTTCATGTGGATTGAATGATGGATCCTCCTCCTTTGAACTTTTGGCCAACTCCAAGGTTTAGGGTTTGGGTTGGGTTAAGGTCTCAAGGATACTTGTTTATAGGTTACTATGATGTATGTACATGTTTAAGCACGTTGTAAGAATTTCTAGGTAACCTAGAATCCTAGCTTCATGTATGATGTATTATGACTTTGTATGTTAGGTCATGTGCTATGATTATTCATAAATGTTTTGACCATGTGCCATGAACCTAGGGAATATGTATCATGTATGAAAAGATCTATGCATGTTTTCCTATGTACCATGATCATGCATGCTTTATGAATTAAGGTGCTAATTATGTATGTATGCTATGCTTATGAATGATATGTATGTATGCCATGCTTTATGAATTATATGTATGTGTTCCATGCCTTATGAATGATATGTACGTATGCCATGTTTAAGAATGAAGATGATGAATAAAAATGAGGATCATGGCTCTAAGACAAAATGATGTATGCATGACATACCTTATGAATGAAGACAATGAATGATGATGAATGTTCATGCCTTTAAGGCATCATGATGTTAAGTATGAATGATGAAATATCAAGTATGTTTATGTCAAGCTAAGGGATGTGCACCTTAAGAACGCCTCAGTTCTGGACTACCGTAGCTGTCCACGGTTCTGGAACTACCGCTGCTGTTCCTATTCTTATGTCAAGTTTCATGAAACAAGATTATGTTTATGCTAAAAATGTTCTATGAATGATGAAGCATGTGAAGTATTTTATTTTTATGAATGGGCTTGTACCGGACCGAAGTAAGGGTCGAAGGGATGGGCACCTTAAGAACGCCTCGGTTCTGGACTACCGAAGCTATCCACGGTTCTGGGACTACCGAAGCTGTCCAACAGGGATGGGCACCATAAGAACGCCTCGGTTCTAGGACTACCGTAGCTGTCCTTACACTAGTACGTCGAGATTAGCTACCTCGTATTTACTTAGAGATGCGCGCATATGTTGTATGTTTGTGGTACAAGCCGGGGACCCCCATGATGTTATGATTATGTTTAAGTATTTATAACTATGGTTTTCAAATTAAGCATCCTTATGATATGTGCATTTGACTCATGCATTCATTCATGTTATGCATGAAACCATGATAAGTATGTTTATGTTTATGTTCATGTTAAGAATGATACCATGATATGTATGTTTATGTTTATGTTCATGTTAACAATGATATCATGATAAGTATGTTTATGTTTATGTTCATGTTAAGAATGATATCATGATAAGTATGTTTATGTTTATGTTCATGTTAAGAATGATACCATGATAAGTATGCTTATGTTTATGTTCATGTTAAGAATGATATCATGATAAGTATGTTTATGTTTATGTTCATGTTAAGAATGATATCATGATAAGTATGTTTATATTTATGTTCATGTTAAGAATGATACCATGATAAGTAGGCTTATGTTTATGTTCATGTTAAGAATGATGCCATGATAAGTATGTTTATGCAAATGTTCATGTTAAGAATTATGTCATGATAAGTAAGTTTATGCTTATGGAGATGTCAAGAATTATGCCATGATAAGTATGTTTTAAGTTTATGCTTTATGTTCGGAATTATGCAATATCAACTGTTTCATGTTTATGATTATGTGACGTATGGATTTTCGTGAGTAGGAAAGGGTCTTACTAAGCCTATGTGCTTATAGTCTTATTTTCCTTATACCGCAGATCAAGCAAGAGGTTACTAAGGGAAGCAGCAGGAGGGGCAAGAGTATGTGTGTGTGGAAGTGACCTGGCAAAGGATTCTTCTATTTACACCTATCGCATGTCTTGTGTTTATAATGCCTCCTTTGGTTTATGCTAAACTCATGATAGTTATGCCTAAGAAACAACTTACTACTCCTGATGTTAATGGATAAATTACTTGCTACTTATGATGCTTATGGATAAGTTATGGAAAGTTTATATCATGATGCTATGTATGCTGGTAATATGCTAAGTTACAACGTCACCATGTTCATGAATGATAATTTAGGCATGTATATATGTTTCATGGATTAGTTGTATGGTTAAACGCATGTGTAGAAGAAAAAAAAATTATTCCGCTGCATTAGGATGTTTATATGTGTACAATGTATGTTAGCGTAACGCCGCTTTCTCGCCACACCATAAGGTGTGGGAAAAAGCCGGGCGTTACAACAAGTGCCCGAAAGGTAAAAAAGAGGTACACTCTAAACCTATTTCAATTAAATTAAATTCTAACATAAAGTGTAGAACTGGAGAAACCCAAGAGAAGAAGGGGAGGATTCGATGCTTCACGTATGGTGAACTGGGGCACTACCACACCAAGTGTCCAAGGAAGAAAGACCTCAAGAAAATGGGACACTTGAGGATATGGGAGAAAGGAGAAAGGAGGAAGCAAAGATCACAACAAGGAGGGACTATAAGGGTAAGGGAGGTAATTCCTAACCCTAGGTTAAAAAGTAATTCAATTTCAAGTTCTTCCTTGCATTTTAAAAATCATGTTAATCATTCATCCATGCATGCTAGGATTAATGAAAATTGTCTACTTGTGCACAATTTTGGATTTAGATATAATGATAAGACTAGGGATAACAAGGTAGATCAAAACCCTAGGAAAAGCATGCATTATGGTAAATATAGGACCTTTGTACCTAAGGATCAAGGCACTAATTCCAAGAAGGGAAGGAATGTGCCTAGAAAGGAGGGTAGGTGTAGGGATGTTCAAAGTGGACCTATGGACTCTAAGGTTAAAGGTCTAGAAAGGGGAAATCAAGCCTTGAGGGCAAAGCTTGATAAATTGGAAAAGACCTTAGAAAGATTCAAGGTTGGATCTAAAGGTCTAGATATGGTGTTGGGTGGTTTAAACCGCACCAATGATAGATCAGGGTTGGCATACCGATCTATGAACTCCCATGCCAATGGAAAGGAATATGCTAGGGTAGCATGTGATCATGGCAAGAAGGGGGAGTCCAAAAATGGCAAGGGGGTGCCATTTAAAGAAAAAAGAAATGACTTAACCAAGGACAAGGTATCTAAGGTTAAGAGGGTTGAGTTTGTAGGACAAGAGTCACCGGAGGTACACTGGTGTGGCCTAGTTGTGGTTGAGTCACCAAGGGAGGTGGCTAGGGCTAAGAGCTCAAGGGGGAGCTCTTGGAGCCTTTGGGATATATGGTGAATGGACCTTGGGAGGGGGTGCTCCTAGAGGTCTAGATGGACCATGGAGTGTGCCAAAAGAATTAGAGACGGACTTGAGTCTCAATTCTTGGGTTTTGGCACAGTGTTTTGGGTTTCATGCATGGAAATATGACTTTGGGGTCATATAGCATGAAGATTGATTTTTGATGTGTAATTATCATGTAAATCAATGCTAGGGATGCATTATGAATTTACATGGGCAAAGACATCAAGAGGAAACCAAAACTAGGACTTCAGGTCAAGATTCTATTGAACTTTTTAGCTAGTTTTGGGTTTTATGTCAAACATGGGAATGGTGATAGATACATTTTGGAATGTATTTTTCACAAGTAGATATGGGTACCATAAACCTCTCCACAAAATTTGGGAATTTTCGGAGATTTGTGAAATTTTTGACGCATTTCTGAACTTCGTCAGAAAAGGCTAAAATTCTGAGTTTCAGAGTATCATTCGACTGCCATTTGGGGCAGTCGACTGGTAAAGGCTGAATTTTGTTTCAGCAGCTAGGTATGTGTCCAAATGATGAAAAACAAGTGTATGGGAGGCTACTACACATTGTTTATAATCATTGGGGATTGAAAGAACCAATAATTGGGATATTGTTGGGTTCTTTTTGATGTTAGGCAAAGGGGGAGAAGTATTAGGTTTAATTTGGGAAACCAAACATACCCTTGTAAGAAACCCTAGATTTAGGGGGAGTTGAGATTAAGGGGGAGCATGGTTGCTCCATTCTTGGCGTAAGGGGAACCTTGGAGAGGTTCTTAAAAAGCCTTTGTAAGTCCAATTGAGGGGGAGCTTTGGAGAAGCTTTAAAAAGCCAATTTTGGTGAAAAATCCTAACTTGGAGGGTTAGGTGTGGGGAGCCTTGGGATAGGTTTTAAAAAGCCCGTTTCAAAAAATTCCTAACCTGGAGGGTTAGGTGTAGGATGCCTTGGGATAGGATCTATGTATGCATTGCATATGTATTTATTTAGCATTATTCTTGCTATCTATTACTCTTTGTTTTCCCTAACTTAAACGTATTGCCAAACATCAAAAAGGGGGAGATTGTTGAGGCAATCTATAATCCGGAGTGATCATGTGTTTTGATGTTTGAGCAAAGGGTTTAAGTTAGGCTTTCTCTTGTGTACTAATATGTGTTTGTGAGTGTGCAGGTTGTACAGGTTGACACATATTGACTTGCTTGGACGGCTTCAGTATGGTGAAGGGTTGCATGGAGACAAGCTGGAGGCTTGTGTGCACCCGAGGGACCTGATATAGCAGGGATGATGAGCCGAGGGGCACAAACTTCGAGGCATTCGTAAAGGATGGCATGGAGACAAGCTGGAGGCTTGTGTGCATCCGAGGGACGAGGGCCGAAGATGAAGAAGGCGCGAAGGCAATAGTCAAGGCTGCTGGTGAAGAGTCAGCTGAGGCAAGGGATAAGAGCCGAGGGAGGAGGACTCCAAGGGCAAGCCGGGAAGTGAACTTCAAAGGGCACACGTGAAGGATGGCATGGAGGCAAGTAGAGGACTTGCGTGCGCATCCGAGGGACGACAACCGGTGAAAGAGGACTTCAAGGGGCAAGCCAAAGGAGTGGACCTGAAGGCACGCGTGGAGGAGGGTCAAGAGAGTGAGTGGGAGTGCTGTTGTAAGCTGAGCAGTCGACTGGGGGTTGTCCAGTCGACCGCCAAAACTCACAGTAGGTTCTGGACCCTGTACCAGTCGACTGCCATTCTAGCAGTTGACTGGTAAGTCACCAGAATTCGAACGTTGGGGCTGTCAACGGTTGAATCTGAGCGGTGGCAGTCAACTGCCCTGGGACCAGTCGACTGCCAGCGGGTTTTCCAGCCCGAGTTCTATTTAAAGAGGACTCGGTTAGGGCTGGGTTTCTTGACGAAACAAGCTTGGTTAAGGCTTGTTAGTAGTCTCTTAAGTCCAGCTCGTGCCAAGGTGTTGTGGCGAGGTTTCTCCACCCACAAGGAGCGACGAGGGCTAGCCGGAGGTTATCCGGGGATTGAACCACCGACGGATTCTTGGATTAGTCACCCGTCCGGGGTGGATACCAAGTAAATCGGTTTGTTAGCAGTGCTTTCTTTATTATTTGTGTTTATTATTATTGTTTCCGGTTGCGCATACTAACAACGTAGGAAGAACAAGCCGAAGAATCGCTATTCACCCCCCTCTAGCGGACATAATCGATCCTACACAAGAGGCTGCACGAAGCATGCTCAATGAGTACTCATTACCGGGGTACTTGTGGGCCGAAGCTGTAAACACAGCTTGCTACGTGCAAAATCGAGTCCTCATTCATAGATTTCTAGGAAAGACTCTTCATGAACTTTGGTTTGGAAAACCACCTACGGTTAAACATCTTAGGGTGTTTGGTTGTAAGGTGTTCATTCTAAACACCAAGGACCATCTTGGAAAGTTCACAGCGAAAGCTGATGAAGAGATACTGGTCGGGTACTCCCTAGTCAGCAAAGCTTACAGAGTCTACAACAAGAAATCTAGATTGGTTGAAGAGTCTTCTGATGTTGTTTTTGAGGAAATTCCCAAAATAAATGATTAATCAGAAGATGTTGAAGGAGCTCAATTCGAACTCAGGCAACTGAGTTTGGATGAAAGTCCAAATGTTGTAGATGGTGGTGATGAGTCTGATGACGGTGAGCCTAGACAGCTTATAGCTCAGCCGGATCCTGAGGTTGAGCTTGTGTCTAGTGACACCATACAAGAAGCACCACCAACACCAAGGACAACTAGGTTAGCCTCTAGCCATCCCTAAGACCAAATTGTTGGAGACATCCACCATGGGTTAGGACTAGATCAATTTTCCGGAATGAGGCTAATGAAGTTGCCCTAATTTCCGAAATTGAACCTAGAAAAATTGACGAGGCATTAAATGATCCCGATTGGATCATTGCATGCAAAATGAACTAGGTCAATTCGAAAGAAGTCAAGTTTAGGACTTAGTCCCTAGACCTAAGAAGACCACCATTATTGGAACCAAATGGGTCTTCAAAAATAAATTGAACCATAAGGGAGAAATCATAAGAAACAAGGCACGCTTAGTAGCCAAGGGCTACAGTCAAGTTGAAGGCCTTGATTACGATGAGACCTATGCTCCCGTGGCACGATTAGAGTCCATCCGATTGATGCTTGCATTTGCAGCACATCGTGGTTTCAAGCTATATCAAATGGACGTCAAATCGGCCTTTCTAAATAGTTTAATAAGAGAAGAGGTCTATGTCGAACAACCTCCAGGGTTTGAGAGTAGCGAATTCGCAAACCATGTGTTTAAGCTCAAGAAGACGCTCTACGGCCTTAAACAAGCACCCCGAGCTTGGTATGAGCAGTTATCGACATTCCTCATTGAAAAAGGTTTTGTGAGAGGACAAATAGACCCTACACTATTTCTACGAAGAGATGGTGACAATATATTTGTAGCCCAAGTGTTTGTCGATGACATAATTTGTGGCTCAAACAACAAGGGTTATTTGAATGAATTTATTGGACACATGGAGAGTGAATTTGAGATGAGTCTAGTAGGAGAATTGACTTTCTTCCTTGGACTCGAAATCAAACAAACTCGAGATGGAATCCATGTGCACCAATCAAAGTACACACAAGAGATACTTCGAAAATTTAACATGAGTGATTCGAAGGAAGTTACCACTCCCATGGCTACAAACACAAGATTAGACAATGATGAGAGTGGTAAACCTGTTGACCTAACTCAATATCGGAGCATGATAGGTATTCTGCTATACCTCACAGCCAGTCGACCTGATATACTTTTTGCTGTGGGTATGTGCACTAGGTATCAAGTTTGTGCCAAGGAATCTTATTTAATTGTTATTAAAAGAATTTTGAGATACCTGAAGGGAACAATTGGAGTTGGTCTTTGGTACCCCCGTACTGAATTATTTGACCTAATTGGCTATACCGATTCCGACTATGCTGGGTGCAAGTTGGATCGGAAGAGCACAAGTGGGGGCTGCCAATTCTTAGGATCATCCTTAGTTAGTTGGTTAAGTCGAAAGCAACATTGTGTTGCTCTCTCCACGACCGAGGTAGAATATATCGCCATGGGAGAGAGCGTATCACAATTATTGTGGATGATTCATACACTAGAGAACTATGGATTAAGCTACAAAGGTGTGCAAGTGTTGTGTGACAACATTAGCACAATTAACCTAACAAAGAATCCAGTCCACCATTCTAGGACCAAGCATATTGAAGTGTGTCACCACTTCATTAGAGATCATGTTGTAGAGGAGATATTGTACTCTCACATGTAGAGTCCAAATCGAACATAGCAAACATTTTCACTAAACCACTCCCCGAGAATGAATTTAGTTTCTTAAGAAGGGCATTGGGAATGTGTTGCGCTTCATAGGATTAAAAGGCATTCAAAACCCTTCATGATCAATTCAAATTGTTAAGGGAATAATTATTGGGTAACTTGGGGACATCTCACACAAACTATAAGGTTTAACAAAATATTTTTGTTTGCTAGAAATGGGGTGAGATGCTAGGATCAACCTAATTACTCAAAATGTCAATGCATCCCTTGAGAAATTAGGTTGACGAGACAATAATCACTACGGTGACCAAGTATGGGGAAAACAAATGCATAACATATGTGTACTTGGCTCCATGATCATACTTGGACATTCCAATCAAGGAAACTTGATTAGAGACTTTATATTGATACAAACTTGGGTGTAAATTGATTGAATGTTTGTGGTTGAGTTTGCCTTCACTTTGGTGAAGCAAATTGATTGCTAGACCCATAAGGACCTTTGATCCTTGTTAAAGGATCAATTATAGACAAGGGATCACTTTCAAGATCTATAATTTTCATCAGATCTTATCAGAAATCGATAGGGAGTCTGAAATTAAAATCTCAGATCGTATCAGGAAAAATCAAGGAGCCTGATCGGTCACCGGACCGATCAGGAGAATGTCTGATCGGTCCAACTGACCGGTCCAGCCAAATTACGATACCCCTCTGCAATCTCTCTGCGTTGGCCTGGATCGGTCCACAAACTGATCTGGCTCACTGTGTGGATCGGTCCACAGACCGATCAGGAGGCTCACAGAAAATTTCGAAAACCCACTGTTCGCTTCCTGATCGATCAGCCGATCGATCAGGAGCCTGCCTGATCGGTCACCCGACCGATCAGGACCAGGCTAGACCGGTTAGGATGCATCCTGATCGGTCTGGGCGCTCCCAGATTGAACGGTGATCCGTTCGATCACATTAAATTGCGGTTGATGAACCGATCTACCAACCTATTAACTCATCCTAAACCTTACATCTCCGAACCCTAGCCCTGAAACTCTCCTCTTGCGCGTGCGATCTACTTGCTGTGCGTGAGTTCTCCGTGTGATCCTTCCTCTTGCGCGTGAGTTCCTCTTCTACCTGCTGTGCGTGGGGTTGTTTCTCTTCTGCGCTGCTGGGAGTTCCTCCATTCTTTCTCACGAAGCATCACTTGTGCGTGTGCGATTTTCTGCGCAACTCAACCGGGTGGTTTCTCACAACCAACTCAACAATGACACCTAAGTAAGGGTTTCCTACTTTCATCTTGTTGATTACTTCAAATATCATGATACTTGGTGAACTAACCTTGATGTTTGATTTTGGGATTTTATTTTGGTGTGTGCCGTGTGTGTATCTTACCCATATGATCAAATCTTTCTATCATGTGATTCTTGACCAAATCTTACATGATCGTTCGTGTGTATTCACTTGTTTTTCTTCATGACTTCGTTCTTGCCATGATCTTCACTGTGATTGATCAATTCATTGTATCATGATTTAATCGATCCCATTTTTATACCGTGACCTTATCATGATCTTACGCTACTGATTAAACCAAATTCTGTGTCTTGATCTTCTGATCATTATTTTGATTGACTTGCACTCTTATTCCATCCTTTAGAAAATCAACTAAGGGCAAGGAACTCGCTGACGGGTCCTCCAAGGGCAAAGGCCCTTCATCATCTGCCCCTTCTCGAAGGCCTCAACCTTCTTTGAGTTCCCGGTTCCCTAACGCTGCTTGTGAGCAAGTATTTCAGTCCCGGACCTTCAAGTTGCTTCCTTGTAGGTCCATTGATGGACCTTTCCTGACTGAGCATTGTCCCTCCATTGTGGAAGTGATTACCTTCTACAACCTCGACTTTCTCCTTTCCCTTGAGCGGACAATCAACTATGATCTCGTGTCCGAATTCTACAATAACTTGCAACAAGGACCTCAAGGAGGTTTTGAATTCACGACCCGGGTAGCGAAGAGGAACCTTGATTTTTCCTATGACATCTTGGCAGAGTATCTTGGTGCTCGTCGATCGTCGAACTTTTATTCTATCTACCCAGAGCTTCCTGACCCCTTATTGCCTCCTTTTGCGGACATCACCCCCGATGGCATTTATCAGCACTTCTTTGGCCAGCCTCGACCAGCTGGTCTTGATGAGTTAGGGCCTGACTTTCCGACTTTTGCGGCCCTCCGTCTTTCCCTTACTGATTACGTTATGTTCAAGATAATCACCAATTGCATTTTGCTATCACCTTAAACCCCTTAACTGAGATCCGACCTTACCACTGCTTGATGCTCTATGGCATGCATCGCCATCTTGACTTTGACATTATGGAGAGCATTTTTCAGTCGATCATTTCCTATCGAGAGCCCAGTCGTCGCACTGTGTATATGTAGTTTGATCACGTCATCACTGACTGGCTTATGTCAGTAGGTATTGATATAACCAAGGGCAGGACAGTGCCCATGGTTAGACAGGATTGTCGACTTGGCAGGCGGGCATTGCCAAGTCTGGCATCATCATCAGAGATCAGGATCGAGCTCTTGTGTGGAAGGACGGGCGGGGTCTTGGAGAGCTACCCAGGGGCGCACACATTTAGGCATCGACAGATGCTGCTGCTCAGCAGGAGGCGCCTGTTGGATCGAGAGAAACGATAGAGGGGGGGGTGAATATCGTAAAATGTTCAGATTAAAGTTAGAGCAATTACGCAGCGGAAATTTAAATCAAAACACACGCAAACACCAAGTTTTTTACTTAGTTCGGAGTTACGGTCGGCTCCTACTCTAAGGCCCACGGTCGTTGACCATTTACTATGGGCAATTTTATATGTGCGCAAAACAGTTTACAAAGAGATATTACAAAAGTAGTATAGTAAACTTAAAAATAGCTCTTCGTTACCGACGTCCGGTGTTGATGAATTTTCGGGGCAGAGGGACGTCGTCGGCGCTTGTATCTCGAGTTGGGAGGTTTCTGGAGCAGAGCACAGAAGCAGAAGAGCGTAGGAGCGTTGGAAGAATTGTTGTTCGAAGCCTTGGGGTCGAGGGCCTATTTATAGCCCTTGGGGGCGCTCGGAACGTCGGGGACGCCCCCCCCACGTGTCAGCTGATCCGAGTTCTTCTCGGTAGCTCTGATCCCTTCAAACTCGGGATCAGATCTTGACTGGGGTGCCCGGGACGCTGGGGGCGCCCGGGTTGACCGGGTCAGGCTCTTATCTTGTTGGCTTCTCGCTGGCTTGCTTCGTTAGCTTGAGCTAGGGGCGCCCGGGACGTTGGGGGCGCCCGGGAGCATGGGGGGCGCCCGGGAGCACGGGGCGCCCCGCTCAGTGAGCTGTTGAAGCGAACACTTGCTCCATCTGTTTTGTGTTCACCTTGGGGGCGCCCGGGACACTCCGGGCGCCCTACTCAGCTACTGCCTCACTCCTTTGAGGCTCTCTGAGCTGCAGATTCTCGTTCCTTCGGTCCTGCATCCAGGGTTAGTCCAAAACAACACAGAGCAATAATATATTAATTTTATACAGCCTTAGCTGTCTTGGTTCTGACTTTATGCCTCTAAAATGGAGCCTTAGGTCGAACCAACGCCTACTGTTCCCTCAACGGAGAACGCGTCCTCACCTACTCCTCTCGGGAGAATGTACCTGATGCCAACCGGCTCCTCCGGTTGAACTTTTGCCCAGCTGTCCTTCGCCGGATCTTCAGTACCAAGCTGTCCTTCGCCTGGTGCCTGGCTGTCCTTCGCTAGGTCTTCAGTACCAAGTTGTCCTTCGCCTGGTGCCTAGCTGTCCTTCGCTAGGTCTTTGTATCCAGGCATTCCTTCGCCAGGTGCCTAGCAGTCCTTCGCTAGGGCTTTGTATCCTGGCATTCCTTCGCCAGGTGCCTAGCAGTCCTTTGCTAGGGCTTTGCCTGCACACTTGAGTAACATGTTAGATAAACATTATACCTTAACTTTTGAACCCTGTTGCCATTATCAAAACACAGGTTTGACTTGGGTGCTTTCTGCCCCAACAGTGCCCATACCAGCAGCGGATTATGATTATGAGTCAGATCCAGACCTGCGCTGGCAGATTTCGGAGCTTGATCGGACCATCCAGCATGATCTTCATTTGAGAGAGCTCTGGCGAGAGGAGGTCCGGTTTGGATTTCAGACTTTCGATTACAGACTGTTGGTGGTTGAGTCTGTCGTCTCTGGGGGCCGCTCCAGGCAGGAGACATGGTATGAGGAGTGGCGCAGTTGGGCAGCTGGTCATCCATACCGGCCTTCATCTACTGGAGCTGCACCCTCCGGCAGTACAACCCCGGGGTCTTTCGTACCTGATGATGACACGATTGATGACCCTATGCAGGTTGACCCCCCGGCCGATGATTGACTATGGATGTGCTCTGCCTCTGCCCGTGGCTTGACTATTTGACTGTTTGGATTGTATGACTTTATGGTTGTATGCCTATGATTTGACTTTTATGGCTTTGTGCTGTGTTCGACTTGACTTTCATGCTATGTGATGCATCTGACGCTATGACTGATTTTCATGTTTGACTTACTATATTATGCTTATTGTTAGTTTATATGATTGTTCATATGACCGCTATCAACATGTATGCCTTGCTATACTATGCATTGCTATACTTATTCTTACTCCATGTTCATATGATACATATGATTATTTTGCCATGCCTTATATTTGTCATATGTTTTCATATGTTTTCCAAATTAAATCATACCTATGTTGTTTTGGGAAACCCCTAGGGTTGAGGGGGAGTATGTTTAAACTTAATGTCACGCCCCGAGACCCAGGAGCCGCTGATCCAATAGAAAATCGGACAACACCTTCCCTGTCTGGCGGACAATTTACACATACATATAATATCCATACCACACACAATATATATATTTGGCCTCAGGCCTCAAAATCCAGACATAATATAACCATAACACAAGGTAAATCATACCTGACTGCGGACCGGTCCGACTTACGATGAAATAACCAATACACAAAAACCCCTTAGGACACACGACACATATGACATATACAAATCGCTAAAAGGAATATATAACAATGCACTACAAAGTACAAAAACAAAACCCTGTCGTCGCGATGGGTAGGGACTGGATGCTAGGCTCTTCTGGCGACTCCAAGTATCTCAACCTGAAATAAAAATATATGGCAATGGTGTGAGTCCATAAACTCAGCGAATACCCAGCAGATATGCATAGTATGTTATAATAACAATAGGAGTCTACGCTGATACCATCTCATATGAACAATAGGAAAGGGTATACTGAAGATACTGAATAAAGATACATACCAGAATCCATCTAACCTGAAAAGAGGGTAATCAATACCTATGGAACACCAATAGACATATAATCTCAGATACCAAGTCTCCAGAATATGCATGTCAAACAAGTGCAGAAATCAAGTGCAGCAAACAATGCACGATGCAAAATATGCACATGGTGCAATGTCATGTGTCACCCCCTAGTCCCAGTCAGGATCATCGTCCACGACGTCCGCGTGGGTAGAGTTGTGACAACCTGTACGCACCCTGCCATCACTGCTCCTGAGTGACCGGGTGGACAGGATGCTGGCGGAGGTCACTCTCCTACCCCAAGCAATGGGGGAGTCTAGCTCTCATCTCCTCGTGGCTCAATACGAGAAGGGATCCCTGGCTGCTACCACGCCCGCAACCACCCTCCACATAGTGGTCGAATGGAGCAATACAGGCAAATGCACACATCCTACGGTATCCATTAACCCATGAGTGGTCGTGTGCGCATATCATGTACCGGAAGACGATAGGCTCAACCACAAGGGAGTCGTTGATTGCCGGCATGCAACAATGCAGAGATGGTGTATGATAGATACACATACCTCCCTCACCAAGTCCTCAGTATACTAAGTCTCAGTCTGAAATCCTATAACAGGAAATACTGGTGACCTACAAGGTATACTGGCCGGACACTACAGATCCCTCATGTCAAATACAAGAGATACATCCCGATATCTAAGCATACATATAGATATGACAATACCTGAGACTGTATGGAACTAACAGCATAATAACTCAGAGATAAACAACAAGTATCCAGAACAAGCATACTAAACAAGGATAGCGTATAAACTTACAGCTATCTATAACAATCTATGTATAACAATATGACAATATCAACAAGATAAGTCAAGGGGTACCCGCCTCATTTGAAGATGCTCGTATCAAAAGAGAACCCCTCGTCCAATAATCAGCAATCAATCAGTGTCCTGTATCAAGGATATAGTTTTAGCTGTCATAATAATTATTAAGCAGCTAAACCAATTCCTACACTGTATTAGGATTAACTTAACCCTTTCATCCAATAAAACCCTCATCAACAATCTAACATCATTGAAAATACTCAACTGATCAAAAATCACCTCACCTCATCCAACTATAAACCTACCTAGAACCCATGAAGAATTCGAGTAACAATCCATCACCAAGTCAAAGAACCAACACAGGATACACTCCAGGATTAACTCCTGTAACTGATCAAAAGAAGCAGAATCAAATTCCTAATA
>JAGFNQ010008671.1:0-40268 GCA_024364735.1 Boesenbergia rotunda | reverse complement strand
AAATCAATTCATAATTGATTTTATAAAATTAAAATAAACCATTCCATGGATCATTTTAATTTCCATAAAAAGAATAAATTTCTATAAATTTATTTATATAAATTTCTTTATACAAATTTATTTATCCATAATTTATAAAACAAATCGCGCTAGATTTATTTTATTAATTAAACCAAATAAATTGGTTTTCTCCCTTTTTGGCCGGCCAAACCAAAGGGTTGGCACCCTCTTTGGCCGGCCAAACCAAGCCGAACCATCGCGAATTAAACTCATTTAATTCGCCCAATAAGCCTTCAAAAGACTTAGCCATTTTAAGCTTCCGTTGCGCCTCTGATTAACTCAGATTCGACTTATTTCTCTTGATGGAAAATCCAATTTTCAACTCGTTTTAAATCCCTCGGATTACTCGTAGTGCGTGTGACTAAATAGGCTTTCGATTTATGTTGGCCGTCTATAATAACAATTATAGAACGATCATGAGTGGCACCTAGTAGTACATCATGACCCCCAATTAATCGAAAGATCAACGGTTGACCTCAAATAATTCTGAAACCCTTCAGCAGCTCTAATGAATCGTGCCCCATTCTCTTCACCATCTTATACCCACTTGGTTCAAGACATGATCTGTTTGTGTCAGTCCCCACTAGGCTGACTACGTCACACCTAGCCCAAGTAGTGTCTTTCTCGTCCTTTGGATTTCTAATTACTCTCATGTACGTAAGAGACTCATACTCTAAACATGATATGCTCTAGCCAGAGGCTTTGAGTAACAATCCGACGATAGGCCTAGGTACACATCTCCTCGCAAGGAGTGGTGAATCCTTTGTAGGCTGTTCAAACATCTTCGGGCACTTCGGCTTATACCCAATCATCTTGGGTCCACACCTCCTTAGAGATGCTTGCTTAAGATGTTAAAGTATAAGTCTCCATGACCAAGATGACTTGAACACCGCAAGTCAAAGGAACATCGCACTTAAGCTGCAGTAAGAATTTCATTGACATATCTATATAGATTACCATATGAAGTTTTACAGCTAGTCACTCCAATGAACTAGTTCCCTTAACTAGCATCCATGTTTATCTCCGGACATCCCAATGTCACTAGCCAGTGAGAATCAGCTGATTAGAGAATAACCCATGCTAGTCTCAACAGAATTGATAGTGTCCGTTTTTATCAATTCATCGACTAGGGATATTTTCAATACTTCACAATTGCACATGTAGAGATAATCACTAGTTGTGATCCCATCACAAATTCTCTTATGCTGTGAATTGTATTGCGGACATTCAGTAGATGAGTTTAAGATCTCAATCAAATACACTAACATGTATACTCAAATAGTGAATTATCATTTATTAAAATAAATGTTTACAATCATAAGGCGATTGCCTTATGACACTTCTCTCATATCACTAACAAACTCCCACTTGGCCTAATGCCAATCGCTACGGTATCCAATACCACAGGCTCTAACATGACCCTCAAACTTGTTCTGAGGCAAGGCCTTAGTTAAAGGATCCGCTAAATTCCTTTCAGTGGGAATTTTCTCAATTTGTATATCATTCCTACTTATAATCTCTCTGATCAGATGATAGCGGCGAAGCACGTGTTTGGATCGCTGATGAGACCTTGGTTCCTTTGCTTGTGCAATAGCTCCATTGTTGTCACAGTAAACTGGCACTGCTTCATCAATGGTTGGAACCACGCCAAGTTCGGAGATAAACTTCTTGATCCAGACTGCTTCCTTTGCTGCTTCCGAAGCTGCGATATATTCCGCTTCCGTGGTAGAATCCGCTACGGTGTCTTGTTTGGAACTTTTCCAACTTACTGCGCCTCCATTCAAAGTAAATACGTATCCAGACTGCGATTTGGAGTCATCCTTATCTGTCTGGAAACTGGCATCTGTATACCCACGTATTACCATGTCTCCTTCTCCATATATTAGGAACACATCCTTAGTTCTTCTTAAGTACTTAAGGATTGTCATGACAGCCGCCCAATGATCCATTCCTGGATCCGACTGGTATCTGCTTGTGACGCTCAGAGCATACGATACATCGGGCCTAATACACAACATAGCATACATGATAGATCCTATCGCGGATGCATAAGGAATCTTATTCATGCAAATCCTCTCGTCTTCTGTGCGCGGACACATAGACTTTGAAAGGTTGATATCATACCTGATGGGAAGGTAACCTTTCTTGGATTCCGACATGCTAAACCTTTTTAGCACTCGGTCTATATATGTAGACTGCGAAAGACCAAGCAACCGTTTTGATCTATCTCTATAGATTCTAATCCCAAGGATATAGGTTGCTTCTCCCAGGTCTTTCATGGAGAAAGTTTTGGACAACCAAATTTTAACTGTCTGTAAGACTGATATATCGTTTCCTATAAGTAAGATGTCATCGACATATAATACTAGGAATACGACTGCACTCCCACTAACCTTCTTGTACACACAAGGTTCGTCAGGATTTTGTGAGAAATCAAACTCTTTGATTGTCTCATCAAAATGGATGTTCCAGCTCCTAGATGCTTGCTTCAGTCCGTATATGGATCGTCGAAGCTTGCATACTTTGGTTTTATCAACCGATGTGAAACCTTCAGGTTGTATCATGTATACATCCTCAAGTAGGTTTCCATTAAGGAAAGTTGTTTTCACATCCATTTGCCATATCTCATAATCATAATGAGTTGCTATGGCTAGGAGCATCCGAATGGATTTAAGCATAGCTACTGGCGAATAAGTTTCGTCATAATCTATTCCTTGTTTTTGACGATATCCTTTTTGCCACTAATCTAGCTTTAAAGGTAACAATATTACCTTCCATGTCGGTTTTCTTCTTGAAAACCCACTTGCACCCTATGGGCTTAATCCCTTCAGGTGGGTTAACCAAGTCCCATACTTGATTTTCGTACATGGAATTCATTTCCGACTTCATGGCTTCAAGACATTTGTCCCTTTCTGAATTTTTCAGAACATCTTCATAACTGATAGGTTCGTCATCGCTTATGAGTAACACGTCATTCGATTCACTTATGAGAAATTCGTATCTCTCTGGAATATTGCGTGTCCTATCAGACCTACGAAGAGGTGGTGTTGTTTTAGGTTCAACTGATAGCTCATCATTATGAGGTATTGGTTGTGGGTCTAGACTAGGTGTCTCTGTAATGTCTATTGGAGTTTCTTGAACTTCATCAAGTTCAATGCTACTCCCACTGTTTTCTTGTAAAAGAAATTCTTTTTCTAGAAATACAGCATGCCTTGAAACAAACACCTTTTGTTCCAAGGGATGATAGAATTGGTAACCCTTCGTTTCCTTAGGGTATCCAATAAATAGACATTTATCAAACTTAGCATCCAATTTGTCTGATACAGTCCGCTTCACATAAGCAGGACAACCCCATATCTTAAGGTGAGTTAAGTGAGGTTTCTTACTATTCCATGTCTCATATGGAGTAGTAGAGACTACCTTGGTCGGGACTCTGTTTAGCAAGTAAACAGCTGTCTTTAGTGCATAGCCCCAAAAGGATTTTGGAAGAGTTACATGATTCATCATTGACCTAACCATATCCATCAAGGTTCGGTTGCGCCTCTCAGATATACCATTATGCTGTGGTGTATACGGCGGAGTCCATTGGGACAATATCCCATTGTCCCTTAGATAATCTTGAAACTCTTGACTTAAGTATTCACCACCCCGATCGGATCGAAGTATTTTAATACTTTTGCCAAGTTGTTTCTCTACTTCATTTCTGAACTCTTTGAATTTCTCAAAAGCTTCAGATTTGTGTTTCATCAAGAACACATACTCGAATCGTGAGTGATCATCGATAAAGGTGATGAAGTAGCTATAGCCTCCTTGTGCAAGAGTTGACATTGGTCCACATACATCAGTATGTATTAGACCAAGCAATTCTCTCACTGGATTACCTTTTCCGGAAAAGGGTAATTTGGTCATCTTGCCTTTTAAGCATGATTCGCATGTATCAAATGAACCGGGTTCAAATGATTCCAAAATTCCACATCGGTGTAATTCGGTCATGCGTTTCTTACTTACATGGCCAAGACGGCAATGCCAAGTGTAGGAGTCTATTCGATTATCTATTCGAGCACGTTTGTTGCTAACTTCGATATTGAAAACGTCACTGGATAAATCTAACGTGTAGATACCATTGCACAAAGTTTCATTCCCATAAAGAACGTCATTTAAAGTTATGTAACAACAATTGTTACTAAAAGTTAAATGATAACCCTTTTCATTCAAACATGAAATAGATACAATGTTCTTTATAAACGAAGGAACAAAATAACAATTATCCAATTCTAAGACACGTCCAGTGGGGAGCTTTAGCAAATATGTTTCGATGGCAACAGTAGCAATCTTTGCTCCATTTCCAACTCGCAAATTCGCTTCTCCTTTGATGAGTCTTCTTCTATTCCTTAGCCCCTGTATGTCATTACATATATGTGAGCTACACCCAGTATCAAGTACCCAGGTATTAGAGGAAATAGAGTGACATTCAATAACGAAGATACCTGAAGAGGATGGGGCATCGGATGCCTTATTCTTCAAGGACTCAAGATAAACCTTTCAGTTTCTTCGCCAGTGACCCTCCTTGCCACAATGATGGCAAGTTTCTTTTCAGTCTTTTTGGCCTTTTTCTTCTTTCCTTTATTCTATCCTTTGGCCTTCCTCTTAGAACCTTTCTTCGAGAAACCAACTAACAGAACCGTCTTTTGATCCTGCTTTACAGAAGGCTCTACAGTCTTCAGCAGGTTGAGCAACTCAGGAATGGTAGTTTTCAGTTTGTTCATCCGATAGTTCATCAAAAATTGTGAATAACTTTTGGGCAAACAATTCAGAATTAAGTCAATACTTAGTTCATGATCCATTGCAAAACCGAGTGTGCTCAGTCGCTCAATGTACCCCAACATCTTTAACACAAACTGCGAGGCAGAAGTGCCTTCCTGCATCTTAGTGGTGAAGAGGAGTCTGGAGACTTCGAACCTTTCAGATCTCGCCTGCTCTTCAAATAACTCATGAAGATGGAAGATGATGGTATAAGCATCCATATGCTCATGCTGCTTTTGCAGCTCAGGTACCATAGAGGCTAGCATAATGCAACTCGCAAGTTCAGAATCAGTCACATGTTTCTGATAGGCCACTAACTGGTCTGGAGTTGCACCCTCTGGTGGACGGTTGGGAAGTTGATCTTCAATGACATAAGCAAGCTTCTCTGCCTTGAGGACTATCCTCAAGTTTCGAAGCCAGTCCATGAAGTTCGGCCCAGTCAGTTTATTGGTGTCCAAAATGGAACGCAAGTTTAGAGAAGACATGATCGAGTGATTAACCTAGAAATACAAATTGAGCTTATGTGAGAAGAATGATAAAGAATGTATCAATATACATTAATTAAAAATCCTATTTATTTTTCAAATTGAATAACCCTTTTTATCAATTCGGGAGATTGTAGGAGCATCTCCAAATAGGTTGATATCCAACCATAGATAAGAACAACCATGGCTGTGGCCATCAAGTTTTTCTTAGCTATGAAGGTAGGTAATTATACCGATTACACATCACATATATGTAACTATCACTTTATGCTATCAACTAATTGAATGTTTACATAAATCATTGGGTTGTTAACTCATTAACAAGTATGCAACTTTATACATAGCACCCAACTGCACCTCTCTTTATATCGACCTTGGCTGTGGCACAACAAATCGATGCTCCAAGCTTAAGGCTGACCCATTAATCAAGAAATAGTTTTAATATGGTTGGAGCTCATTCAACCGCTTAGTCAGGCTTGGATGTGTCCAACAACCAAAACTAAGGATTGACCTCTGACTTCAACTATATTATTCATAAACTAATTCCATGGTTTGAATATGTTGAGGTTCAAGCCGGGCATGGATGTGTCCATCAACCCAAACAAGAAACAAAACTCCGATTCTAACCATATTAATGGAAGGTGTTGGCCTTAATATTTTGTAAGGGGTTTTGGGTCTCATCCTTTCTTTTCTAAGCACATTCATGACATATAATTATGTCATGACTAACGATTTCCTTAATAAAGTATGTATGTGACTTAATTTATCAAGTCTCATGAATTGAATTAGGAACCGGATTTCCTAATTCTAATTTCATACTTTATTAAAGGAATTGTTTTGGGAAACAATTTCCTAAATTGTCATAATCAATTTCGGAAATAATATGTTTAAGACTTTGATTTCTCTAAATCAAACCTTATTAAATTAAGAGACAATTCCCTTAATTCAACCACATATTATTTTCATGAAAATCTCATTTAAGAAAACTCTATAAGAAACCATTTTCCTAATTAATTTTGGAGACAACAATATGTAAGAGCATCACCTCTTAAATCATATTTTATTCATGGATTTAATTAATTACAACAAATTATTTTCTATGGGTGGCTCCCCGAGGCTCAGATACCCAAAGAAAAGTAATTTGTCGTAAATCCAATTTGGTCCGCTTCGGAAGAGTAACCAAATTAAATATGACAATTTCATTTAAAATTGGGAAATTAAATTTCAACAACTAACTTTAAATTGGACGGCTCCCCGAGGCTCAATCCAAAATAAAGAATTTTGTTGACAATTTAAAAACCAATTCAAATTTAATTGTCAATTAATTGTCCATAAATTTGTCTAGACTTTCTTGAAAGAAAGTGCCCAAAATTGCGAGATTTCATAATAGGTTTTCAGAATATTTGTAAGTTTCTGGTACAAAGAAAACTTACATATTTCTAAAATTGGAAAATTTCTAAAATAGAAAATTTCCAAAATTGGAAAGTTTCCAAAGATGGGAAGTTTTCACAATTATTATAAAATTTCAGAAACTAGAAAATTTCAAAAGTTTGTGAAATTTCATGAGGATTTCCAAACTTAGAAATTCCTAAATCTAAAATTTATTATAATTGGAAAGTTTCCATAATTGAAAATTTTTCCAAAATTGAGATTATGACAAAGTATTCCACAAAACAATTATATGATTATGTCGAACACTAACCGGCTCTGATACCACTGTTGGGACCGGGTGCATGTTGACAAGGATACGGGTTCGTAAAATTTTAAACTTTTACGTGCAGCGGAAGAATTAGCATAAAATAATTTCTCAAATTATTTTAACCTCGTATCTAGCATGCAACCTTATGATATGTGGACATGATCATAAATTAAAACTTTGCAGAAAAGTAAACTAATTTACTTTGTACCTCGCGTAACTCAAAGAAAGGGACGAGATCCAACCGTAGCGTCCCTTGGAAGCTCCGCCTCTATTCGCGTCCACGCCGAGTTCTCTTCGGGATGACTTCGCAAAGCCATGAGTTTTGTGCCGACGAGAACTACTAGATTCTCCGAAGACACAACTAGAAGATCAAGAGAGAAGAAAGGAAACTAACCACCAAGTTAACGGAATCAAAATTCCGGGAAAGGAAGGAAGGAGTCGCAATCCGCTTCTTCTTCTTCGGCACCTTCTTGGTGGATGAAGCTCTCGGCCAACCTTGGGATGTGCGCCGGCCCTAGGGGAGGAGAGAGAGCCAGCCCTAGAGAGAGAAGGGCACCGGCCCGAGAGAGAGAGAGAGAGTTAGAGAGAGAGAGGGAGAGAGTTAATCTCTTGATTACTCTTTTGCTTTTTTTTTTAAAATTAAAGCCTAGCCTTGGTTCCTTTATATAGTAGCATCTCCCTTGCTAAGTCTCCCTCTTAACGGAATTTTCATAAGAAATTTATCCTATAAATTCTCTTATTAATTATTCCGTTTAAACCAAGTTTTATTATAACTAACTTTATAATAAAACAAATACCTTCTCTCCTTTTATTATGGAATAAATTTTATAAGAAATTTATAAACTTTCTTATTATGGAAAAATCAATTCATAATTGATTTTATAAAATTAAAATAAACCATTCCATGGATCATTTTAATTTCCATAAAAAAGAATAAATTTCTATAAATTTATTTATATAAATTTCTTTATACAAAATTTATTTATCCATAATTTATAAAACAAATCGCGCTAGATTTATTTTATTAATTAAACCAAATAAATTGGTTTTCTCCCCTTTTAATGGCCGGCCAAAACAAAGGGGTTTGGCACCCTCTTTGGCCGGCCAAACCGAGCCGAACCGATCGCGAATTAAACTCATTTAATTCGCCCAATAAGCCTTCAAAAGACTTAGCCATTTTAAGTTTCCGTTGCGCCTCTGATTAACTCAGATTCGACTTATTTCTCTTGATTGGAAAATCCAATTTTCAACTCGTTTTAAATCCCTCGGATTACACGTAGTGCGTGTGACTAAATAGGCTATCGATTTATGTTAGTCGTCTATAATTAACCAATTATAGAACGATCATGAGTGGCACCTAGTAGTACATATGACCCCCAATTAATCGAAAGATCAACGGTTGACCTCAGAAATTATTCTGAAACCCTTCAGCAGCTCTAATGAATCGTGCCCCATTCCCTTCACCATCTTATACCCACTTGGTTCAGGACATGGTCTGTTTGTGTCAGTCCCCACTAGGCTGACTACGTCACACCTAGCTCAAGTAGTGTCTTTCTCGTCCTTTGGATTTCTAATTACTCTCGTGTATGTAAGAGACTCATACTCTAAACATGATATGCTCTGGCCAGAGGCTTTGAGTAACAATCCGACGATAGGCCTGGGTATACATCTCCTCGCAAGGAGTGGTGAATCCTTTGTAGGCTGTTCAAACATCTTCGGGCACTTCGGCTTATACCTAATCATCTTGGGTCCACACCTCCTTGGAGATGCTTGCTTAAGATGTTAAAGTATAAGTCTCCATGACCAAGATGACTTGAACACCGCAAGTCAAAGGAACATCGCACTTAAGCTGCAGTAAGAACTTCATTGACATATCTATATAGATTACCATATGAAGTTTTACAGCTAGTCACTCCAATGAACTAGTTCCCTTAACTAGCATCCATGTTTATCTCCGAACATCCCAATGTCACCAGCCAGTGAGAATCAGCTGATTAGAGAATAACCCATGCTAGTCTCAACAGAATTGATAGTGTCCGTTTTTATCAATTCATCGACTAGGGATATTTTCAATACTTCACAATTGCACATGTAGAGATAATCACTAGTTGTGATCCCATCACAAATTCTCTTATGCTGTGAATTGTATTGCGGACATTCAGTAGATGAGTTTAAGATCCCAATCAAATACACTAACATGTATACTCAAATAGTGAATTATCATTTATTAAAATAAATGTTTACAATCATAAGGCGATTGTCTTACGACACTTCTCTCATATCACTAACAAGATGATAGTACGTTAGGGAAGCCTTTTTCTAATAAGGTCAAGTACACTCTACTTAGTCTGTTTAGACTGGTGGAACTAGCCGAAGCTACCAATCCAAGATCCAAACTAGTTAGACCAAAATTTCTCAAAAAGTAATTTTGAAAATGAAATTTCTCTAAAAGGCTTTGTCAAGGAAAGGGTTGATGATCCAATAAGGCTACGTCCAAAGAAGGCCTTGTGTCTCGCCAAGATCTGGAAGCAAATTTTTGAAATTCAATTTCAATTTACTCTTTGTCAAATTTGAATCTAACATAAATTTCAATTAAATCTTAGATTTAATAATGAATTAAGAAAAATGAGTCAAGCATCTCACAATACACCTATAAGGTAACTATGCTTGTTGTATTGATACATATAAAATGGGTGAGATGTTAAGGACTAATGAATTGAAAAATATTTTTCAAAATTGTTAGAATATTTTCCTAAAAATATATTTTCAAAATAGTGCTTCAACATAATAATGTTTTTATGGAATTCATGCTTGTCTGATTGATTATACATATTATACATTTTTCAAAAGTATATCTTTTCAAAAATTGTTTGACTCACTCAATTAGACACAAGCCTCTTAGGACAACACTAAAGTTCCTTATGGCACTTAGAGCGAGTCAAATGATATTGGGTACAGGGGGAGTGTTTTCATTCTTTTAAAAAAAAATTTAAAGACTTTTCGAAAACTACGCCTTAATTTCTATCACATATGTTTTCAAAAAGACTTATACTTTAAAAATTATCTTCTTTCCAAATTGTGGTTTCAAAATCTATCTTCCTGAAAATTGGTGTTCATTTGATTTTGATAAACCCTAAAGACACAGAGGAAGGTCCACTTCATGATCTAAAAGAACTCCTAGGATGTGTCAGATTTAGGGGGAGTCTGAGTCAACCTTCTGACAAGTTTTAAATTAGTTATTTTGAAAATTATTAGATTATTCTTTTGATCTGAATCAAATCTTAAGACTCAGAGGAAGAGTACTTGTGGTCAACAAGCTTCCCAGGACTGAGTCAAGTTTAGGAGGAGGTCAAATTAAAAGAATTATTTAATAACATATTTTCTTGAACTATATCTTCAAAATCTTGCTAAAAACATAAGTATTCTTTCGAAATACTAGCATTTTTTTAAAAAAATACCAGTATTTTCAAAAAATTCATCTGGTTTTGATCAATTTAAAAAAAATGATGTTTATCTTGTGTTTGGAAAATCTTCCAGGACACTTAGGAAAATGTCCTTGTAGTCAACAAAGTTTCCTATGATTGTGTCAGATTGGAAGATAAACCAAATCAAGTATTATGACATTAAAATTTTATACATGTACTTACATCCTATTGTTATATTTTTCAGAAGTTGTGTGACTTATGAAATTATTTACTTGAGTTTGAAAATTTTCTAGGATACTTAGGAAAATGTCCTTGTAGTTAACAAGATTTCCTATGAGTGTCAAACTGGAAAAGAAACTTAGTCAAGTAAAATATTATATTTTCAAAATGCATCATACTTTTCAAAAATTATACTTATATTTTTCAAAGTCTAATCTTTTTCAAAAGTACTTAATTTTTTTTTGAAAAGTACTTACAAAATATGCATAATGTTTTTCAGAAATATTTATATTTTCCAACATTGCAAATGCATCCTATCTTTCGAAGTTACTTATATATTTCAAAACTTACATAATCTTTCAAAAGTACTTTTCAAAGCTCATAGTATTTCTTCAAAAGTTATGCATTTTCCAAAAGTACTGGTTTTTTCTCAAAAAATTGCAATATATCTTTCAAAATACAAAGCTTTATCAAAATACACTAGTAAAAATATTTTATAATTACTTAGTTTTATACTATGCCTTCAAAAATTACACTAAGTATTTTCAAAAAGAACCAAGGGTTTCAATTGTTGGTGCAAGTATTTTTGTTTTTTTTTATGTATGACAAAGGGGGAGAGATACCTTAAGTTAGAACTATTTTCAAAACTAAGATCATTTTTAGTTTGATCCCAAGGAAAGTAAGTTAGCCCCTTCAACTAATCTAACTTAAGTTATTGTCAAACATCAAAAAGGGGGAAATTGTTGGTGCAAGTTGCATCAATAATGTTCTCCTGTAAGTGTTTTAATGTTTGACAATACACTTAATGTAACGCCCACTTTTTTTTCATAAAGCGGCGTTACGTTAACATACTTAAGGCATGTAGACATCATAAGGCAGCGGAATAACTTTAACTTATACATGCCCTACTAACATCCTTAACATAATGACATAGGAACCTTGGCATATTGACTTCATACTTAAACATCATATCATGTCATACTTAACATCATATCATAGAGTTCCATAAGTCATTATTCAAGCATTTAAGCATATAAGAGACCAAAGTCAAGTTCTAGCATAAACGATAAACATAGGGTTCCTGGGCCAAGTCACTACCACACACATGATTTCTTGCCCTCCTGCTGCTTCCTCATTGTCCCCGTGAATGATCTGCGGTATAAGGAAATAAGACTGTAAGCACACAGGCTTAGTAAGACTCTTTCCTACTCACAAAAATCATTCGTCATCTCATAATGAGCACATAAAACATTAACATACTTAGTGCTCTACTTAGAACATAACAACTTGAATCACTTATCATATATTTGACATGGCATGATCATAAACATAAGTGAACATTCCTAGCATGGCATGAGACATGACATAAACGTAAACATAGTAAACATTCTAAACATGGCATGCTACATGGTATAAACATAAACATAATAAACGTTCCTAGCATGGCATAATACATAGGCATACTTCTTATCATAGCATATAAGCATCCTCTTAACATAATCATGGCATAGATCAATTCTTCTCATGCATCTTTCTTAACATGAAGAGTAAGCATCAAATCTTGTTAACATAGCATAATGCATAACATGAATGAATGCATGAGGGGAAGACATATACATAAGGATGCTTAAACTTTTAAAACATACTTTTAATGCTTAAACATATTCATCATATCATTGGGCCCTGGCTTGTACCACATACATACATCATAAGCGCGCATCCCTAAGTAAATACGAGGTAGCTAGCCTCGACCTACTAGGGTAAGGACAGCATAGTCGGTAGTCCCCGAACCGAGGCGTTCTTAAGGTGCCCATCCCTGTTGCACAGCTACGGTAGTGCCAGAACCGTGGACAGCATAGTCGGTAGTCCAAAACCGGGGCGTTCTTAAGGTGCCCATCCCTTGGACCCATACTTCGGTCCGGTACAAGCCCATTCATAAAGTAAAATACTTTACATGCTTCATCATTCATAAGACATTCATGGCATCTTTAACATAGCATAACTTGTTACGGCTCGGCCCGTCTACCGACCCATTTACCGGTCCTCACGACCGTCGTACCGTCGACCATCGACAGTGCCGTTTAGCATATTTATGCCTTAAAGACATAAGCATCATCTTTCATTCATAACATGGCATGCATCTTCTTTCATAAAACATGGCATGCATCATCATTCATAAAACATGGCATGCATCATCATTTATAAAACATGGCATGCATCATCCTTATCATGAACATAAACATAACATACTTATCATGGCATCATTCTTATCATGAACATAAACATAACATACTCATCATGGCATCATTCTTATCATGAACATAAACATAACATACTTATCATGGCATCATTCTTATCATGAACATAAACATAACATACTCATCATGGCATCATTCTTATCATGAACATAAACATAACATACTTATCATGGCATCATTCTTATCATGAACATAAACATACCATACTCATCATGTAAACATAAAACATGGTGCTTAAACATTAGGGTTATGGTGAACATGATTTCTATCACATGCTTGACCCTATACATATAAATACTTTATGGTAAGCATGAACCATCATTCTTTGAACTCTAACTCCACCCCAAACCCTAGATACATGGCTTGGCTGAAACCTATAGGTGGAGTTCCATCAATCCCATAAACATGTACCATAGCATAAGGTAAAGGAACAACCATACATCATCTATGAGACCATAGGAAGTCATTGGGGCTCAGTATTAGGGTTAACCCTAACCTTTAGTCCACCTTCCTAGGGCTGGCCGAAACTTATAAGGCCATGGGGGCATGGAAAAATTTCATTAAAATCCCCAACTAATCATTAACCATCAATCATATCTTACCATAGGGCACTTGGGGCCCTTACTTGAAATAAATCCTAACTTTTACCCTATTAACCCATCTTGGCCGAAACTCATAGGGTCTCTAGGCCATGTGAAAATTCACATAAATCATCCTCCATCTCCCTTATATCATGATAACACATAAAACATATGCTTGAAGTTTAAGACCCAACCCTACCCAAGGGTTCTTGAGGTTGCCCGAAACTTTAGGGTGTCCTAGGGTACCCCAAAAATTCTCAAAAATTATATTTAATCTCTAAACATCATAAGGGTATATTACACAACATGATTTTGATTTTTATCATCATTATAAACCAAGAACCCATGGTGACCGAAACCTATAAGGTTAGGTTCATGGGTTTCCTTTGGTTTTCCAACATAAACATCATATACAAGACTTTCATATCATGTTAATCTTCAAGAAAAACCATTATACCACAGGTGAGGGAGTCTTATCTTGGTTGATCTTGATTTTTAAACCTTAGATTTGGAAGAATGATGAAAATCTTGTTGCCTCTTGACCACCCCTAGCCCTTGTACCCTTGTAAAAGCCTTAGATCTTGGAGATGGAGCCTTAGGAAAACTTTTTCCAAGGGAGAACCCTCTCCTTGGGTTTCGGCTAGAATGAGGAAGGAGGAAGAAAGAAACTCCCATTCCCCCTCTTTATAACACATTAAGGAGGTAAATGAAGAGTCTCTCCATGACCCTTCATCTTCTTCCAAGCCTTAACCAATATCCACTTCATTCCCTCATAACATTCCCTTGCTAGGTGAGTTGGTTGGAGCATGCATGGTTGTACAAGAGGTCTAAGGTTCAATCCTTGGTTCATGCACCTTATTTTTATTTTATTTTTCTATTATTCCGAAAATCCCTTAAAAATTACCCCATAATTATGCTAATATTTCCCATTAAAATACCTTTATATTTTTATAAATTTTTACCTAAAATTCTCCAATAATCATGGTACTAAAAAGCCCATCTAAGGCCCATTAGTGCCTATTTCCTCAATTTAAATGGAAAAATATGGATTTCTAGATTAAAATTCATGTTAATATTCCTCATTAAACCCCTTTATATTTATATAAATTTTTTTACCTAAAATTCACCAATAATTATGGTACTAAAAAGCCCATATTTGGCCCATTAGTACTTAGTTTTCTCAATTTAAATAAGAAAACATGGATTTCTAGGCCAAAGTTCGTATTAATATTTCTAGGTCCTTCGGAAAATTATCTAGGCATGCTCAATATTTTAAAGAAAATATTAAGAGAATTTTTCGGGTCGTTACAATCCCCATACCTCGTGAAAGTTCGTCCTCGAACTTAGAATAACTCCGGGTACTTGCGCCTCATCTCGTCCTCGCGTTCCCTAGGTAGCTTCCTCGAACCGTTGACTTTGCCATAGGACCTTGACTAAGGGTACCTCCTTACTCCTTAGCTTCTTGACTTCCCTATCCAAAATTTGGATAGGTCTGCTTTCATAACTTAGGTCCTCCTGAACTTGTACCGTCTGTGGCTCGATCACTTGGTCCATATTTGGGATACACTTTTTTTTAAGCATGGACACATGGAATCCTTTGTGGATAGCCGACATCTCTGGAGGCAGCTCTAGCTCATATGCCACCTTACCGACTCTTTTCAGAATCAGGTACGGCCCCACATAACGCGGACTTAGTTTTCCTTTCTTCCCAAATCTTGTCACCCCTTTCATAGGAGCCACTTTAAGGAACACCAAATTTCCAACGTTGAATTCCAGTGGTCTACGCCGAGCATCGGCATAACTCTTCTGCCGGCTCTGAGCAGTTTCTATCCGTTGTCGAATGTTCTGTATGGCTCGGGTGGCGCTGTCGATGACATCTGTTGTGAGCCCCATTTCCTTCTTTTCACTACCCTCGTACCAACAGATCGGAGATCTACATCTCCTCCCGTACAACACTTCATAAGGTGCCTTCCAATAGTAGCTTGGTAGCTATTGTTGTAAGCAAATTCCGCTAAGCATAGATATCGACACCAGCTCCCTTTAAAATCCAGGGCACAAGCTCTCAACATATTCTCCAAATACTTGATTCACCCGTTCCGTTTGCCCATCAGTCTGAGGGTGAAAAGCGGTACTGAACCTTAGTTTTGTGCCGAGAGACCTCTGGATGCATTCCCAAAAATGTGAAGTAAAGCGACCATCTCTATCTGAGATGATAGTCTTGGGAACTCCATGAAGTCTGATCATCTCCTTAACATATAATTGAGCTAGTGTCATTAATAGCTCTACGATGTAATTATAGGCATATATCATAATTATATAGTCATTATAATTATGGGTAAACCTAATAATAGTATGCTTCCGAAATATTAGTTCACAACATGAGCTATGAATTATATTAGTTAATGGTTATTATATGATAAATGATATCATACTTATTATATTACCATAAAATAACTTAAGGTAATCTTATATATTATATATAAGATAATAGTGAAGCATGCGTTGATAATTCTAATATTTATAATTAGTATGAAAATATAGTGGACCCATAATCTGTAAAAAGTGTTAATATAATTAGGGCACTACCCTATGCGTATCATTTTAGGTTATACCGTATGACTTATACCATTAATTATATTAGTATTAGCATTATGGAACTAATACTATATGCTAACATAGGTGAGAGTGTTATAATCTTATGTATGTAGGCTATCATATAATTCCCTACATGAGACTATATTATAGATTATACATAATATCATAAATTATAGTTATTTATCACCTAAATTATAGGTATAATACCTATGGTTTGCTTATGGAATAATATGTATAGGTGATAACTTATAGGTTGAGATGATACATGTCAACCTGTATGTAGACTCATATTAAGAACCTATATGATAGGTGAATTATGACAATACTTATATGATAAGGAATTAGTATAGTTATATTTATAATAATCCTATATTAGTACACGCTCTCATATTATTATCATTTGCTTTATATAATATAATATAATTATATTAGATGATTGGTAACTCATATAATGTACAGGTTATATAACATTATGTTAATACTAGGTTCACCTTAATTACTAATATTATGATGGTGCTCAATTAATATTATGTTTATGAACATAAGGTTGAGTCACACTTCTGACTAATTGTATTATGACTAACTTAGACCGAATGTATAAGGCAGAATACTTATACATGATTGTCTTATAATGTGACTTAAGATAGGTTATGATATAAGGTATATTGAGCATCGGGTCGGGCGATAAAGTAGTCTCATTAATTCTATTACTCTGTCTTCTAGCCAGGCTTCTCTTCATAAAAGACAAGTACGACTAATATAAGTCTTGGTTATTCCTACCCGAATATTAAATCCTAAAGTGTTTGGTTTCATAATAAAATATAAGATAAAGTATCGTTCATAGTTACATATCCTAAAGTACTTTTCATCATAAAACATCATTCATACTTGCATATTCTAGAATCATAAGAGAAAATAAAGTATGCATAGAGGTACTTACTTGGAAGCGGCAGGAAGAGGGCTTGATGTGTGTGTAGTGAGATGGTAACCGCTCTGATACCAACCTGTAACGCCCGCTTTTTTTTCATAAAGCGGCGTTACGTTAACATACTTAAGGCATGTAGACATCATAAGGCAGCGGAATAACTTTAACTTATACATGCCCTACTAACATCCTTAACATAATGACATAGGAACCTTGGCATATTGACTTCATACTTAAACATCATATCATGTCATACTTAACATCATATCATAGAGTTCCATAAGTCATTATTCAAGCATTCAAGCATATAAGAGACCAAAGTCAAGTTCTAGCATAAACGATAAACATAGGGTTCCTGGGCCAAGTCACTACCACACACATGATTTCTTGCCCTCCTGCTGCTTCCTCATTGTCCCCGTGAATGATCTGCAGTATAAGGAAATAAGACTGTAAGCACACAGGCTTAGTAAGACTCTTTCCTACTCACAAAAACTATTCGTCATCTCATAATGAGCACATAAAACATTAACATACTTAGTGCTCTACTTAGAACATAACAACTTGAATCACTTATCATATATTTAACATGGCATGATCATAAACATAAGTGAACATTCCTAGCATGGCATGAGACATGACATAAATGTAAATATAGTAAACATTCTAAACATGACATGCTACATGGTATAAACATAAACATAATAAACGTTCCTAGCATGACATAATACATAGGCATACTTCTTATCATAGCATATAAGCATCCTCTTAACATAATCATGGCATAGATCAATTCTTCTCATGCATCTTTCTTAACATGAAGAGTAAGCATCAAATCTTGTTAACATAGCATAATGCATAACATGAATGAAAGCATGAGGGGAAGACATATACATAAGGATGCTTAACCTTTTAAAACATACTTTTAATGCTTAAACATATTCATCATATCATTGGGCCCTGGCTTGTACCACATACATACATCATAAGCGCGCATCCCTAAGTAAATACGAGGTAGCTAGCCTCGACCAACTAGGGTAAGGACAGCATAGTCGGTAGTCCCCGAACCGAGGCGTTCTTAAGGTGCCCATCCCTGTTGCACAGCTACGGTAGTGCCAGAACCGTGGACAGCATAGTCGGTAGTCCAGAACCGGGGCGTTCTTAAGGAGTCCATCCCTTGGACCCATACTTCGGTCCGGTACAAGCCCATTCATAAAGTAAAATACTTTACATGCTTCATCATTCATAAGACATTCATGGCATCTTTAACATAGCATAACTTGTTACGGCTCGGCCCGTCTACCGGCCCATTTACCGGTCCTCACGACCGTCGTACCGTCGACCATCGACCGTGCCGTTTAGCATATTTATGCCTTAAAGACATAAGCATCATCTTTCATTCATAACATGGCATGCATCTTCTTTCATAAAACATGGCATACATCATCATTCATAAAACATGGCATGCATCATCATTGATAAAACATGGCATGCATCATCCTTATCATGAACATAAACATAACATACTTATCATGGCATCATTCTTATCATGAACATAAACATAACATACTCATCATGGCATCATTCTTATCATGAACATAAACATAACATACTTATCATGACATCATTCTTATCATGAACATAAACATAACATACTCATCATGGCATCATTCTTATCATGAACATAAACATAACATACTTATCATGGCATCATTCTTATCATGAACATAAACATAACATACTCATCATGGCATCATTCTTATCATGAACATAAACATAACATACTTATCATGGCATCATTCTTATCATGAACATAAACATACCATACTCATCATGTAAACATAAAACATGGTGCTTAAACATTAGGGTTATGGTGAACATGATTTCTATCACATGCTTGACCCTATACATATAAGTACTTTATGGTAAGCATGAACCATCATTCTTTGAACCCTAACTCCACCCCAAACCCTAGATACATGGCTTGGCCGAAACCTATAGGTGGAGTTCCATCAATCCCATAAACATGTACCATAGCATAAGGTAAAGGAACAATCATACATCCTCTATGAGACCATAGGAAGTCATTGGGGCTCATGATTAGGGTTAACCCTAACCTTTAGTCCACCTTGCTAGGGCTGGCCGAAACTTATAAGGCCATGGGGGCATGGAAAAATTCCATTAAAATCTCCAACCAATCATTAACCATCAATCATATCTTACCATAGGGCACTTGGGGCCCTTACTTGAAATAAATCCTAACTTTTACCCTATTAACCCATCTTGGCCGAAACTCATAGGGTCTCTAGGCCATGTGAAAATTCACATAAATCATCCTCCATCTCCCTTATATCATGATAACACATAAAACATATGCTTGAAGCTTAAGACCCAACCCTACCCAAGGGTTCTTGAGGTTGCCCGAAACTTTAGGGTGTCCTAGGGTACCCCAAAAATTCTCAAAAATTATATTTAATCTCTAAACATCATAAGGGCATATTACACAACATGATTTTGATTTTTATCATCATTATAAACCAAGAACACATGGTGACCGAAACCTATAAGGTTAGGTTCATGGGTTTCCTTTGGTTTTCCAACATAAACATCATATACAAGACTTTCATATCATGTAAATCTTCAAGAAAAACCTTTATACCACAGGTGAGGGAGTCTTACCTTGGTTGATCTTGATTTTTAAACCTTAGATTTGGAAGAATGATGAAGATCTTGTTGCCTCTTGACCACCCCTAGCCCTTGTACCCTTGTAAAAGCCTTAGATCTTGGAGATGGAGCCTTAGGAAAACTTTTTCCAAGGGAGAACCCTCTCCTTGGGTTTCGGCTAGAATGAGGAAGGAGGAAGAAAGAAACTCTCATTCCCCCTCTTTATAACACATTAAGGAGGTAAATGAAGAGTCTCTCCATGACCCTTCATCTTCTTCCAAGCCTTAACCAATATCCACTTCATTCCCTCATAACATTCCCTTGCTAGGTGAGTTGGTTAGAGCATGTATGGTTGTACAAGAGGTCAAAGGTTCAATCCTTGGTTCATGTACCTTATTTTTATTTTATTTTTCTATTATTCCGAAAATCCCTTAAAAATTACCCCATAATTATGCTAATATTTCCCATTAAAATACCTTTATATTTTTATAAATTTTTACCTAAAATTCTCCAATAATCATGGTACTAAAAAGCCCATCTAAGGCCCATTAGTGCCTATTTCCTCAATTTAAATGGAAAAATATGAATTTCTAGATTAAAATTCATGTTAATATTCCTCATTAAACCCCTTTATATTTATATAAATTTTTTTACCTAAAATCCACCAATAATTATGGTACTAAAAAGCCCATATAAGGCCCATTAGTACTTAGTTTTCTCAATTTAAATGAGAAAACATGGATTTCTAGGCCAAAGTTCGTATTAATATTTCTAGGTCCTTCGGGAAATTATCTAGGCATGCTCAATATTTTAAAGAAAATATTAAGAGAATTTTTCGTGTCGTTACACTTAAGTCAGTGATACATTGAACAGACAAGGGGAGCAAAGGAGAAGTAACCTAAGTGGAAGAAAAATCCTAGTTAACATAGGCACTAAAACCTGCTCGGAAGGTGGGCACGAAGTCCTGGTCGAGGACTGGGCACTAAGTCCTGGCAAAAGGCTGGGCACCGAAGACCTGCTCGGAAGGTGGGCACTAAGTCCTGGTCGAGAATTGGGCAAGAAGACCTGAATGAGGGTTGGGCACCGAAGACCTGGTTCGGGGAATTGGGCACGAAGACCTGCCCCGAGGGTTGGGCACCTAAGTCCTGGACCTAGGGTTTGGGCACGGAGTCTTGGTCCGAGGGACTGAGCAACTTAGCTGAGCGATGACTAAGGACAGAAGTAGAGACAGGTCGGGGTTCGGGCGTCTCGAGGTCCGGAGTAATCAGAGGCTAAGCAAAAGTCCACCCAAAGGACTGGGTGGCAACTGGCTCCTGAAAAGAGTAGGTGGAAGGCGCGTTCTCGAGGGGTGAGAACTTGCGTCGGTTCGACCTAGGGTTTCGTGGAAATCCTTAGTCCGAACCAAGTCCTTAAGGCTAATATTATATATGCTTTGTGTTTGTGTATCTTGCAAGTACCAAGATTGGAAGACAAAGTAGGCGAAAAAACAAGGGTTGGAGGCTTTGAAGGAGGGTGCCCCCATCAGTGGGGGCGCCCCCATGCATCTAGGGCGCCCCCATAAGTGGGGGTGCCCAAGCTAAAGAAGAAAAAGCAAGTGTTGTGTGGTAAACAGAATAGGCCTCAAGCGGGGCGCCCGGGAGGTCCGGGGCGCCCGGGTTCAAACTTGTATTTGCTGTTTCGAGTCCAAAACACAGATAAGCCTTCATGAGGGCGCCCGGAAGGTCCGGGGCACCCTGGTCAAATGATTTATCAGCTGCAGTGAGGTCGACGAGGGGATAAGGTTTGACCGAGTTTATCGGGGCGCCCCCGTCCAGGGCACACCCAGAAGCACTAAAAAAGGGGCTTCGACCCCTCTACTTCAAACACAACTGTCAAGTGTCATTCTGATCACTCTGACCGACGACAACATGCTAAAGACGAGGCTCTACGACCGGGAGGCTCCAGGAGGAAGTGCGCGGCACTTCGGAGGTCCAGATCGGCCGAGTTTCAGATCCTGTTTGTTCGGTTTGATTTTATTGTTCCGCATTCAATTTATTTATCTTTTGATTGTAATCTTGCACTGTAAGTCGGGTTTCTCCGCCTCCGGAAAGTCCGGGAAGGAGACCAATAGTGGACGGGCGTTCCCGTGCATACGCCTTGGATGTACTGACCCTGGGGGGTCGGGAACCAAGTAAAAATTCCCGCGTGCAATCTGTGTTGGTTGTTGTTTTCTTCGTTCTGTTTATTTTCCGCTGCACTAACGCTCTGAGTCTAGAACGAAGATTTGAAAGTCTACGATTTTCTTACGAAGGTTTTCACGGTCGATATTCACCCCCCCCCCTCTATCGACAGCACCGGTCCTACATAGAGTGATTAAGGAATCATCCAATATGGATTTTGATGAGTCTACTATCACTTACCCTAGGAAATCCTCCATTGACAAGGATATAGAAGAAAACCAAAACATTAACCAAAAAATTCAAGACTTACATTTAGGGGGTATTGATCAAGGGGGAGGGAGAAGTACAGTGGAGGATGAAAGAGGTAATGATAATCATGTAGTAAATGAGCCTCTAACCTCTAGGACTTTACGACAACATCAAGATCATTCTATTGACCAAGTAGTTGGAGTTGTTAGCCAAGGGGTAAGGACTAGATCCTACTTTAGATAACATGCTAGCCAAATTGCTTTAATTTCACAACTTGAGCCAAAATCAATTGATAAAGCCTTAGGTGATGTGGATTGGATTCTAGCCATGCAAGAAGAATTGAACCAATTTGAAAGGAGTAAAGTGTGGGAGTTAGTTCCTAGACCCAATGTTAGTACCATTGTCACAACAAGATGGGTTTTTAGGAACAAATTGTATGATCAAGGGAAAATTACTAGGAACAAGGCTAGGTTAGTAGTAAGAGAGTTCAATCAAGTTGAGGATCTTGACTATGATGAGGCATATGCTCCCATAGCTAGATTAGAATTCATACGAATATTATTAGGATATGTCGCTCACATGGGTTGTAAGCTTCATCAAATGGATGTGAAATCGATTAATGGGGTTATTAAGGAGGAAGTGTATGTAGAACAACCACCCGGGTTTGAAAACACAAATTACCCTAATCATGTCTATAAACTAAGGAAAGCATGATATGGATTAAAACAAGCTCCCCGGGCTTAGTATGACAGACTCTCATCTTTCTTAGTATCCAAGGGTTTTAGAAGGGGAACAATTGATCCAACTTTATTTCTAAAGTCTAAGGATAAGGACATTTTTGTGACCCATGTTTATGTTGATGACATCATTTTTGGGTCAACAAATAGTGAGTTTCTTTATGAGTTTATCAAGTGTATGGAGAATGAGTTTGAAATGAGTCTTATTGGGGAATTGACCTTCTTCTTAGGATTACAAGTCTAACAAACAAATGAAAGGACTCATGTTTATCAAACACAATATGCTAAAGAAATTATAAAGAAATTTGGGTTAGAAAGTGTTAGTAATATGAGAGAAGTGTCCTAAGGCAATCGCCTTATAATTGTAATCATTTACTTTAATAAATGAATATTCACTATTTGAGTATACATGTTCGTGTATTTGATTGAGATCTTAAACTCATTTACTGAATGTCCGCAATACAATTCACAGCATGAGAGAATTTGTGATGAATTCACAACTAGTGATTATCTCTACATGTGCAATTGTGAAGTATTAAAATTATCCCTAGTCGATGAATTGATAAATACGGACACTATCAATTCTGTGGAGACTAGCATGGGTTATTCTCTAATCAGCTGATTCTCACTGGCTGGTGACATTGGGATGTCCGGAGATAAACATGAATGCTAGTTAAGGGAACTAGTTCATTGGAGTGACTAGCTGTAAAACTTCATATGGTAATCTACATATAGATATGTCAATGAAGTTCTTACTGCAGCTTAAGTGCGATGTTCCTTTGACTTACGGTGTTCAAGTCATCTTGGTCATGAAGACTTATACTTTGACATCTTAAGCAAGCATCTCCAAGGAGGTGTGGACCCAGGATGATTGGGTATAAGCCGAAGTACCCGAAGATGTTTGAACAGCCTACAAAGGATTCACCACTCCTTGCGAGGAGATGTATACCCAAGGCCTATTGTCGGATTGTTACTCGAAGCCTCTGGCCAGAGCATCACATGTTCCGAGTATGAATCTCTCAGAAACATGAGAGTAATTAGAATCCGTTGGACGAGAAAGACATTACTTGGGCTAGGTGTGACGTAGTCAGCCTAGTGGGAACTGACACACATAGACCGTGTCCTGAACCAAGTGGGTATAAGATGGTGAAGGGAATGAGGCATGATTCATTAAAGCTGCTGAAGGGTTTCAGAATAGTTTCTGAGGTCAACCGTTGATCTTTCGATTAATTGGGGATCATGATGTACTACTAGGTATCACTCATGATCGTTCTATAATTGGTTAATTATAGACGGCCAACATAAATCGAAAGCCTATTTAGTCACACGCACTACGAGTAATCCGAGGGATTTAAAACGAGTTGAAAATTGGATTTTCCGATCAAGAGAGATAAGTCGAATCTGAATTTTTCAGAGACGCATCGGAAGCATAAAATGGCTAAGTCTTTTGAAGACTTATTGGGCGAATTAAATGAGTTTAATTCGTATAGTTTCAGCTTGGGTTTGGCCGGCCAAAGAGGGTCCCCACCCTCTTTGTTTGGCCGGCCACAATAAAAGGGGAGAACCAAATTGTTTGGTTCAAATTATAAAATAAACCGAGCGCGGTTTGTTTTATAAAATTATGGATAAAGAAATTTATATAAAGAAATTTATATAAAGAAATTTATATAAAGAAATTTATTTTTCATGGAAATTAAAATGAACCATGGATTGGTTTATTTTATTTTATAAAATCAATAATGGATTGATTTACCATGATAAAGAAATTTATATAAAGAAATTTTTTTCCATAATAAAAGGGGAGACATGGTTGGTTTTATTATAAATTAAGTTATAATAAAAACTTGGCATAACGGAATAATTCATAGAAAAATTTATAAGATAAATTTCTTATGAAAATTTATTCCGTTAAAAGGAGACTTGGCGATTAAGAGGCTACTATATAAAGGTACCAAGGCAAGGCTTGGAAATCAATCCAAGAGATCAAGGATTCTTGCCTAGCCTCTCTCCCTCTCCTTCTCTCCCTCTCCCCCTCTCCCTCCTCTAGTGGCGCCGGCCCTAGAGGCCCTCCTTTTGGTTGCCGTGAGCTTCCACCACCAAGAAGAGGCCGAAGAAGAAGAAGAAGCGGGCGCGACTCCTTCCTTCCTCCCGGAATCTTGATTCCGTTCTTCGTTTGGTGGTTAGTCTTTCCATCTCTCTCTTGGTATTCTTGTCGTGCCTTTGGAGAATCTAGTAGTTCTTGTCGGCACGAAACTCGTGGCTTTGCGAAGTCATCCCGAAGAAAACTCGGCGTGGACGCGAATAGAGGCGAAGCTTCCAAGGGACGCTACGGTTGGATCTCATCCCTTTCTTCGAGTTACGTGAGGTAACATGTAAATTAGTTTACGTTTCTACAAAATTTTAATATATGATCATGTCTACACAATATAAGGTTGCATGCTAGATGTGTGGTTAAAATAATTTGAGAAATTATTTATGCTAAGTCTTCCGCTGCACGTAATAAAATTTAAAATTACGAACCCGCATCCAAGTCAACATGCACCCGGTCCCAACAGAAAGTGCTAAGGTAGCATCTACCCCCATTGGCACAAATGTCAAGATGGATAGTGATCTTGAAGGGAAGGTAGTGGATCCAAAGCAATATAGGAGCATGATTAGTAGCTTGTTGTATCTAACCACTAGTAGACCGGATATATTATTTGTGATAGGTATGTGTGCAAGGTATCAATCTTGTGCCAAAGAGTCTCACCTAGTGGTAGTAAAAAGGATCTTAAGGTATATTAAGGGTACTCTTAATGTCGGTCTTTGGTATCCTAGAACTCCGAACATTGACCTATTTGGATACATCGGCTCCGATTATGCGGGTTGCAAATTAGATAGAAAGAGTACTAGTGATAGGTGTCAATTTCTTAGTTCATCCCTAGTTAGTTGGAGTAGTAGAAAATAACCATGTGTTGTCTTATCAACAACGGAGGCTGAATATGTAGCAATGGGTGGTTGTGTAGCTCAATTACTTTAGATCATGCATATCTTAGAAGATTATGAGCTTCATTATTCCAAGGTTAAGGTTTTATGTGATAATGTGAGCACTATTAATTTGACCAAAAATCCGGTGCATCACTCTAGGACAAAACATATTGAAGTGAAGCATCACTTCATTAGGGATCATGTGGCAAGGGGAAACATAGAATTACATTATGTTGAATCAAAGTCCAACCTTGCCGACATTTTTACCAAGTCTCTTCCCGAAGCGGAGTTTACATCTCTAAGAAGAGGACTTGGTATGTGTTTTGTAGAAAGGTAGAATTGGCCTTGGGGTAATGCAATAGTAAGGTAGTGCATGATTCATTAGGATGATACAAATAATTCACTTATGCTTATGGCATATTGTTGGATTATTAGATATATCACATTATTGAAAATAGACTAACTATGGGGAAAATAAATGTTTAATTAATGGACATCTTGCCCAAAGATCATAGTTGGACATTTTAAATAATTTGAAAATATTTCTGTGTTTTATTTGCTATGACATAAGTTTATGAAACAGATGATTTCAAAACTAGGATGGAATTTTGGTACAAAATTAGAAGTTTTCAAAGAATTTGAACCTTGGTCAAAAAGTCAAACATGTTTAGATTTTTCATGAAGTTATATTTTTCTCTGATAGAATACATCATATGAAACATGTTTATAAAATTTCGTGATTTTTTTAGTTTTGTGGAAATTTATAATGTGTTTCTGAATTTCGGCTCAAAATCTGAAAAATTCAGACTGAAACATATCAGTCGACTGCCCCTGAGGGCAGTCGACTGATTTGTTTGTGAATTGGTTGAAAGAAGGGACCAATCGACTGATATCTGTCTCAGACGACTGGTACTTCTGATTTCTGGGATTTTTCAGAAGAAGAAGAGTATCCCTGGTTGATGCCATTGGTTATGGTTGCTTCGGGCAATCCTTTTGATGGTGTCAAAAGGGGAGAATTAGGAAGTTTTAAGTTAGTTTTATTTATGATTATGCAAATTGAAAATTGGGTGTGAGGGCATAGGTTGAGGGGGAGGTTGCCTCTTGTTGTACTATGTCTATAATTTTCAATTGTTGTTGTTTTACCTAACTTAAACATATTGTCACACATCAAAAAGGGGGAGATCGTTGGGGCAATCGGCCCAAGTATGATCAAGTGGGTCATGGTTTTGATGTGTGTGGGTCAATATGATTAAGTTAGGGTGTTATGTTGGTTTGATATATGTGTTTGAGTCTTTCATGACTTGGTGAATCACACATAGAGTATGCACCCGAGGGACGAGAGCCGGAGGAAGAGTACTTCAAGGGCAAGACGTGGAAGTAGACTTTAAGGGCATACGTGAAGGATGACATTGAGGCAAGCCGAGGGCTTGTGTGCGCATCTGAGAGACGACAGCCGAGGAAGAGAACTTCAAACGGCAAGCCAAGGGAGTGAACTTCAAGGTATACGCGAAGGGCGGTCTTCGGAGTGAGTGTGAGCGGAAATGTACTCGGGCAGTCGACTGCGGTTGGGGCAATCGACTGCCAAACCTCACAGAAAGATCAGTCGACTGGTCTTGAACCAGTCGACTGATCAAGTTCAAAAACTAGCTGTTGGCTAGCGGGATTAGCTAGGACCAGGGGCAGTCGACTGGCGTCGGGCTGGATTGCTTAAGGAGCAGTCCTCTACTCTATTTAAAAGGAGACTTTTGAGTAGGTTAGGGGTACAGTTATAGAGAGTAGAATCTTGTTGTTAGTGCTCAAAGTCTCAATCTCTTCCTCTCACTTTCATTTCTACTTTGTAAAGAGGAAGAGGGCAATTTTGTGAAGGTTTCTCCACCTTGAAGGAGACGTTCATAGTGGAGCTCGTGCATGTGGTGTGGATTCTTGTACTAGTCACCTCTCAGAGGTGGATACCAAGTAAATTAGGGGGGTGAGCATTGTTTTTATTGTTTTATTGATTTTGTTCTTCTATTTAGCTAACATCTTTGTGGACAAAATCGAAAGAAAGCTATTCACCCCCTCCCTCTAGCTTAACGCAAAGATCCTAACACACCCAGTACTTCACACCATCTGTGTACTGGTAGAGGAGGGTCGCGTTCTCAAACTTACAGACATGGTCTTCTGGATCTGTCTTCCCATCGTAGTCAGCAATTGCTGGACCACGGAACTGCTTGGGCATGGGATCCTCTACGATGTCAGGGGAGAATGGAGTAGAGGGTGCTTTCAGGAGGGTTTTGGGTCCCTCATTCTTCCCTGGTCCTTCCTCCTATCTTAGAGCACTGAAGGCTACGGAGTGTGCTCTCTCCAGATCTCCCAAGGAATCTCGCCGGGGCGCTAGAGTTGTCATTGCTAGTCCCATCGGTGGCGAGACTAACCTTCGGTTGTGGGGGTGCAAGGTAGACATTATTGAAATCCCGCCTTGCCCCGAAGCCACTCGTCGCGGGGCAGCTTGTTCGATTTGATGTTGCTCTAGCACTCCCTTGATGGCGTTGGCGACTAGGCAATCCAAATCCTCTCTCATCAAGATGATGGGTTGTCTTTCTGGATCCGCCATCACGGTGCTTCTTCTGGTGCTTTGATTTAATTTCCCATAGACAGTGTCAAACTTGTTCCGGAAAGGAATCGACGCAGACGGCAAGTCACCGAGGTGGATCCCACGAGGATGGCGACGAAGAGAAGACAATCACACCCTGCGAGATCAACACGAGCGTTAATGGGAACACACCGGAAGGTTTTCCGGTGGAACTCACTCCGACGCTCAAGTCAGGAATCACAATTATCTCAGGAGGACAATGAGGAAGTAGAATTGTCTTAAGTTCGGAAAGCTTATCCTCTTTAGTTGGATGTCAAAGCACTTTATATACCTGAGGACTTGGTCACACGTGTCTCCACGTTCCCTAATCGTCGGTTACGTAATAGCTTTTAGGTAACGGCCGCTGCAATCATTAAGGCCTTAATTGTTGCGTGTAACGGACAATAATTATCTGACGACTTTCCTGATCTGGAAAGGGGAACGACTACTTGAAGTTGGGCTATCTGATGTATTGATCTTCGGGCTCCGCTCTCCCGAGTTGGTCTCGGAGTGTCCTCTCCCGGGATGACCTCGGGCGTCTGTCCTCCCGAGGTGGTCTCCAGAGCCTACGGCCCAGCATGACCTCGGGGGTCTGTCCTCTCGAGGTGGTCTCGGGAGTCCGACCTTGACGGTCGGGTTCGGTGGACCCTAACACGTAGCTTCCCCGTGCCACGTGTCAACCCTGAGAAGCTCAACCCCATCAACGACTTTATCCTTGACAGAAGAGTTTTTAAGAAGCAACTATGCCCTAATTGATAGAAGATATGTTGGTCCCTGACAGAAGAGTTTTAAGAAAAGACTCTATCCCTAATAGAGAAGTTTTAAGAGATTACTATATCACTAATAGAGAAAATATTGTGATTTTGTTTCTAATAGACGAGTTTTAAGAGGAGACTTTGTCGTTGTCCCTGATAAAAGAAATGTTGATGGTAACTTTTGTAGGTCTAAGTAAGGCCGGCTAAAGGGATATGAATAGCTCTACAAGTGAGTCAGAAAAATCTCTTGCTTTTCAAACTTGACAAGGATAACAATTTAGTTGGACAAATAAAACAACATAAAGAAAGTAAGAGGACTCGTAGATTTTACTTGGTTGTAACCAGAAAAGTTGCTAATACATAGCGTTAGAAGCTCGACTATAGATCTCCTTCGTTAAAGGCAGAAAGCCTCTTACACATTTTGAAACCTCAGTAAAAGAGTAAGAAAGTTGATTACAATTGTTATCTTTTACTCTTAGCTCTAGCTAGGAGGTTATTTATAACCCAATGACGGAAGTTATCGTTGTACTGACATGGTTTGGATGCGTCTCAGTTGAGACCCAGGGGTCAGGGTGCCTCAATTGGATAGAATTTTTTTTTCACGTAAGCAATAGTCGTCTATTGTTCATCTGATGCACATCAGTTCTAATCCGAGACATCTTGGGTATGAACTGAAGTGTCTTAGTTTCGTGAATTCACATCTTGGGTTAGAACATCGAATAAATTTTAAATTTTATTTATGACTCATTACAAAATATTTTTCTTTAATAAAATAATAAATTTAAAGACTAGGCCACCGGACAAATAATCATGAATACTATTTGATGGATAAAATATGTAATCGAATTGTCTATCATGAGATGAATCGACGGATAAAATCCGGATTCCTCGTAAAAAAGAAATACAGCTCGGTGGAACCGAGACCATGCATGTGAGCTGAAGAAGGTTTGACATTAAGGAACAAAATCACAAGCGAGGAACAAGGCATGAGAATCCATCCAAAAGACAACAGGCATCGCCTGTACCCATGATCTGACAGGGGTGTAAGGACCCACATCCGAACCGACATCAACAAGATTCTTCCGGGTACAAATCCAAGGATGATAATTAATAGGAGTGCAAGTCCATTTCAATAAAAATTAAAAGTGTAAAGAATAAAAAGAAAATGATGAAATAAAAGTAAAATTTATGGAATAAAATAAGATTTTCTTGATAGTAAAGAAAATACAATTTATTAGTAAAATTAAGTTTGATCTGATTTTGGTCTCCGGCATACATACTATTGATCAGTGTTCAGTGGAGCTTATCAACTCTGACAAGGTAAATTTGTCTTCGCATAACCTTATTATATACACTCCCATTTGTTTATGTTATCTTTTTGGGAGTATACATGTTTAAAGCTCATGCATCTCAAACTCAAAAGAAAGCGATATGTTATTCAAACTAAAATGAAGAGAGACCTTGATGCGGAATCTGCATGAAGACCCATTCACGTAAGCAGTTCTGTTCATCAAATCTGGCCATGCATGGCTTCAAAGTGCAAACCATGATCACCGAAGAAACCCAAAAAGCGGAAAAAGATTCCATGATCAGAGACAATATTCCGGATATTAATGAGGCTGCAGCTTTACGATCAGGGGGATGTCGATATGTTAAACAGCACAATTGAGGCTGATGCTGCCTGCCTCTGCTCTGTCGCAAGAACTGCTTCGGCTGTCATTGGCTGAACAAAGCCCATTAGGGTTCTTACCATGGCATGCAACGACAGGCTCGAGCAGACAGAGGGGGAGAGAACGTGAGGAAGTGAGTGGTCTCTGTGCTACTCCACTGCGCAGATTCCTTTCAATCTTCAACTTTATTCCCTTCCCAGTTTACAAGACAAAAAAAATTGACTATTTTTGACACGTACCACACATCTATCTATTTAATGACAGTCTTAATCTGAGCTTCCTTGTCGCTGTCGTTTAATTTACAGAGCACCCTCTTGGATCATCGAATTATGAACACTTTCAAAGACCACACAAAAATTTTAAAAAAAAAAATCATAAACGAATCATTTTGCTATCAATCACTTTAAGCCAATGTGGAATGAAATTTCTTGCTCAAAAAAGTTTGATCTTTTTCTCATTGGATCGATCCAAAGTACAAGAACAAGAGGAGCGGTTCGATCAGACGCTGCCGCCGCGGCCGAGGTGGAGGAGGCTGCCGCAGCATTTGGGGCAGGCGTCTACGCTCTTCGGCACCATGAAGTACATGAAGCATGACCGGCAGCCGGCGGCGACGAGGACTTGACCTCTGCCGGACTCTTCGGTTACAGATGAATCGGAGGGAGAGGAAGAGGAGAGGGAAGAGACGCATGAGGAGTTGGCCGTATCGACGCAGCTCTCGTACCCATCGCCATCGCCGACTCCGGTGCAGCTGTCGTTCGAGGAGGACACGTGGGCTTTCCCGGACTGGTAGCAGTAGACAGCGGTGGTTCGCGGGTCCTTGGCGATCCTCGTTCCTGTCTCCCAGTTGATGTAGTAAACCTCCCCTGTCTGCCGTTAGAACACAGCGAGATTGAGGCCGTACGTAAAACACCAAAATGGGATCTTAATTTGGGAGAAACTAAAACGAAATAAGCGAATTTATAAGCGACGGAGGAGGAGTTAGAAGTCGCACGCGCATGTCAAGGCACTGCTCCCAGGGACACGGCACCGCGGTCTCTGAGATGAGCTCCACTCTTACTTCTCCGGTGCCGCTCTCATCGCTGACCTCCAAGAGATGCGAAGCCGGAGGCGGCGACGAGGATTTCACCGGTGACGGCGACCCCGCCACTCCTCCGGTTTTCTTTCCTAGATTGCAGCTCCTAAGCGAGGCAGCGATCATCTCGATGTTGGGAGCCGCGCTCATGGACAGGCAGGTTCACTAGATGAAGATGGAGGAAGGGAGTCGCACGAGAGGGATTAGCCGAGAGTTCGCATAAATACTTCCAAGGAAACGCTGCTGATAGGTTAAGTGTGTTAATTATAAAAAATTCGTTCAAAATTTTAAATTGTAATTATAATTCACTTTGAAAATTCGTTACTTTTTATGAGCAATATAAATTAACGGTTAATTAGAGAAAATGTTCTAATTTCAAATTTGTGTTTGCATATACTCCCACTTAATAAATTCTTTACGTTCACTTTCTGATAAATTAAATATAAAAAAAGTAAAAACTCAGTATATATCATAAAGATTTAAGTATAAATTATTTGAGATTTAATACTAATTTAAAAAATTTAAGTATATAGTTTTGGTTATCCCTCATGTGAAAATTTTGATGTGGTGGATGCAACGTCACATACTCAAATTTCTAAATTTTATACTCAAATTTCTTCAAATAAAACTCAATCTAAATCAATTCATACTTAAATTTTTATAATGTATACTGAAATTTTTACTAACAATGTATACTCAAATTTTTTCAAATAATATTTAAATTTCTTAAATTAGTACTAAATCTTAAACAATTTATACTCAAATCTTTACAATGTATACTGAATTTTTACTTTTTTATACTGATAAAAAAATAATACACAAAACCGTTTTATCAATCCCATCAGGGAGTGCATGCAAAGAAATTTTCGGATGGAGACTGTATACAAAGATGAATTTAAGATTGGAGAGTTTTCTCAAATTTTTTCATAAATTAAACTTTTTTTTTCCGAAGTGTTGCAGAAATATAACAGTATGTTTATTAATTTAGTATTTAGGATATTTTTATTAATTTTGATATTTATGGATTAATATGTGTCCTTTTATTGAATTCTTTATATTAGAATTTAGATTTTTTTTTATAAGATAGAAATTGAGATCCATGAGAATTTCTTTTTTCTAGTCTTAGAATTTAAATTTTATATAAATAATTATTTATGTCATTTTAAGACAGTTTTTTATTAATAAAAATTTCCGTTATTATTTTCCCCAAAATTATGTATAATTTTTGAATATATATATTTTTTGGTATTCGTATAGAAAGATTATTTTTCATAAACACAGGGAAAATCAAAGAATTTAATAATCAATTTCGATATTCATGTAAATTAATGAAATTGATATTTATACGTCGCATCATGAATTTATGGTATCTAATATTGGGTGTTTTTTATTATTGTACAAACTCCCGCATAATTAATTTATGGTGGCCACTGGCTAGAGGAAGAAAAAGGTCGCTTTCCACCGGGTAAAACTTATCGCCCTCCCTCTCGTTTCCGCCGCCATGTTGGTCGGAAGACCCCAAATTCTGCCGTCAAGGCTCAGCCCGTCTCCTAGACGGCGCCATTGACGGCCATTTCTGCTCGATTTAATCCCTGATCTCCATCTTCCTTTGTCTCTCCATCTACATTTCCGCTCCCTGCCTCGGTTTCTCTGATCCGTCTCATCTGGATCTTCGTCTTCTTTCGTGTTTGTGAGATTGCGAACGGGATTCGAGGGCGGGGAACGACGCGGTTGGGTGGAAGATGGTGAGGTTGCCGTATGTGACCGCGCTCACAACGCTCTTCAGTTATGGCCTCCTCTTCGCGTTCGGCCAGCTTAGGGATTTTTTCAGGAGGATCATCGATTGGTTCAAATCCAGCTCCAAGGATCTCAAGGTCTCTCTTTTTCGCCACACCTGTTCCATTTTATTGCGTTTTCTTCTCTGGTATTTGGAAAGGGAAAAAATCTGTTTGGATTTTTGGATTGGATCTTGAGACGGACTCTTTGCTGTTGCTTGGAACAGGGCTATGCGCCGATCTGCTTAGGTCTAGAAGATTTTTACACCCGCCGCCTCTATCTCCGCATTCAGGTTTGTTCTTTCTGAATATCCATATCATTTTCTTCTTCAAAAGTTATTTCTAGTTTCTAACTTGTTTTCTCCGTAAAACATTTCTCTTTTTAGAATATAACTTATTACCTTTTTCGTTGTTGCTAATATAAATGATTTTCTAGAAACCTTGATTCTTGACATTTATTTCCGGAAGACATTGTGATATGTTTGTATCATATCTGTAGGCATTTTCATAATTGTGATGAATAATTATTCGACCTGTCATTCATTTGATACCAATAATTTCTTTCCCTTGCAAATCCTGAATAGGCAAGCTCTTCACGGACCAATTTTTCCCCCAACAAACACTTGGTGACCATGACATTTTATGCTCATTGATAAATGTTGAAATCGGTAATAATATGGAAAGTTTTGAAATTATCTAGTTGACAAGTTTTTGCTTAAAGAAAGTAAAATTTCACAAAATCAATTCAGTTTACAAATATCCACTTTCCTATTTTTTTTCAAGCCATTCAGCCCTTTTTGTTAGGATCACAAGTGCCTCTGATACTACTTGATAGAGTTAGAGAACACTCTGACATTACTTGCTTTATCTCATCGCACCAAATCACACAGTTATCCAAATCTGGTGTCTGTAGAATGCAGGGGAACCTCTGCCCCAAGGTCACTTGGTGGAGTCTTTGTATCCCTTGGTAGAATAACACAAACACACTTAAAGAAAGACGAGCATTCTAATATAGTTTAATGTAAGTCTACATCCACAAAGAGAATCACTTGTCTACATAATATCAGAAACTGTAAAAGAAAAGGCAAACAAAACATTGCCCACAGAAAGTAAAATATATATCTCAATCAACCATAAACTCCTCTCTTAACACCAATAGAAAGGGAAAACTCTCATCTCTAGTACTTCCCAACACAAAATTCTCTCCTAGAAGAAATTTATTTTCTCTAAAGGCCCCTTAGTTTTCTACTGATCCAAATGCTCAATTGGTGAGAAATATATTCTTGTCAAATTAATCAGTTGACATTTGCATAAAAACCATTGGAAAATAATCTAAATGATTTTCTTTGTGTATCGGGCCTTAATTTGGACACCAATCATGTTCTAGGCACATGTACTCATGCACCCACTGCATGCTCTTGGCTTGGTAATTTAGCAAAAGAGGTCTAGCCTAACAATATCTATCTCAGTAAGATGCTACATCACCTCTCCATTTTAAATTCTAGGCTAATACTCTAGAATGGTCTTGATCCTCTGCCTTTTCCACCGATGTACATGCTGAAGTCATCAAATCTACGTACTTGACTCAACCTCAATCAATCTTGTGTACAATTGATTAACTTGATGGTTCCACTCAATCATGAAAGGATTTCCTTTCTCGTAAATCTATCTACTCATTTGAGGTTCTAAAATGCACTGTGCCACCTGAGCGCTATGATCATACTAATCATTTTATGTCCTAGGGATAAGGGTGTCATGCATGAGAAGAATAGTGCGAGAAATGGGTGTTGTGATTAATTAAAGGAGACTTTGAAGTCAAAGGGGAATCATGGAGAGAGGAAAAAAAAGAGTGGAAGAGATGGATTAATTTTATTGGAGGATAAGAGATGTGTTGCGAGTATGTCTTCTCTCATAAATTGGTAAAGTCTCTCCTTGCCCCCACGGTCTAGCCGAGTTGGTATTCGTGAGTCGTGACAGAGTTGCTACATTGGGCAAGGGTTGATTCCCACAGGGTTCATTCCCCTGAGGTTTAAATATCTTCCCATCTAGGAGGACGCTCGGTATATGATTTACCTCCCTTCATCTCATTGTAGGGCCAGGGATGAGGGGCCCTCGGGTTGAGTAAAATCACCTTTTGCTTCATTGATGAAGTCTCTCCTTTTTATTTTATTTTATATTATTCATTTATTGGATGTAGGTTTGAGTGGTTTTGAATCTGAACCAACATGACTTATGAATTTTGAAATTAGGTTATTTAATTTAGACCTAATTTAAAATAAATTTTGGATTATTTTTGTTTTTTATTTAATTTAGTTGATTACGAAGTTATGATGAAAATTGACTTTGCATGTCACTAATGAATCCATGCAAATTAATTTAAATGACTTAGATCATGCCAAAAATTAATTTTTGAATATTTGTAGAAATTAATCTCAAGCCTTGAGAGCTGAATGACTTTGAATTATTCTTGAGTGCACACGAGTTGGAATAAATTGTTAACTTGTGACAAACAACTTACAACTCAAATTGCAATTAAATTATGTGCTTACAAGTGAGGTTAGAATTTGTTGAATGGTAATCATCGCAGTTGACCTGCCTTCATGACATTCTTGAAATTTATTTATTTTTTTCAACGTCGACAACAATTCTTTAAATGAGTTGGATATCTTGCAATGACAACTTAATGCACAGGATTGCTTTAGTCGACCAATTGCAAGTGCACCAGATGCATGGTTTGATGTGGTGGAACGCTACTCTAAGGATAATAACAAGACGTTGCAGTAAGTGTATGGTCTTCCTGAGATGCATAATTTTTGACATTAGGGAACTTCCACATAGTCTATGTAATACGGCTTCCACAATGTTGTTGAGTCGTACTACAATATGATGTAATTCGAGTATATTGTCAATGGGAATTATTTGGACTGTTGTTTAAGGTAAACTCAACTTATTGAGAATTTTTCTGATAATTTGTGCAGCCGAACTGCAAAGACTAGCAAGTGCCTTAATCTGGGATCATACAACTACCTTGGATTTGCAGCTGCTGATGAATACTGCACACCCCGTGTTATTAAATCTTTAAAGAAATACTCTCCCAGTACCTGCAGTATCCGTGTTGATGGTGGTATGCCCATCTTATAATCTTGCAATCAGGAGCCTTCAATGCATAATGCATAATCTCATTTTTCTTTTTTTGGTGCAGGCACAACTGACTTGCACAATGAGCTGGAGTTACTAGTTGCAAGGTTTGTGGGAAAACCAGCAGCCATAACTTTTGGCATGGGTTATGTGACAAACTCTGCCATTATTCCAGTTCTGATAGGGAAGGTTGTTAGTTTAATTTATGTTGATTCTAAAATTAAGAAAGGAATTTGTAGTGTTGAGCTCAGTTCTTACCTGCTAATTTATCAAAAACCATGATGCTGTACAGGGAGGACTCATCATTAGTGATTCTTTGAATCATAATTCAATTGTAAATGGTGCCCGAGGATCAGGTGCAGCAGTCCGTGTGTTCCAGCACAACAGTAAGTTCTCAATTTCCCAAGGAGACTCAAAGTTACCTCATAATTGGTTGTTCTCAATTGCTGATATTGTGGTTTTGTAGATGCTGCACACTTGGAAGAGGTACTGAGAGAACAGATAGCTGAGGGGCAACCTCGAACTCACAGACCCTGGAAGAAGATTATTGTAATTGTTGAGGGCATATACAGCATGGAAGGAGAACTTTGCCAGCTTCCTGAGATCATAGCTGTTTGCAAGAAATATAAGGTTCGTATATATTTTCTTAGTTTTACTGTTGGCCATTTTCTCATTAGATATTTTTACTAAGAATCATCATCGTCGAAATGGGAGCTACATAAGCTTGTCCTAGAAAATCCAATGTAGAATAAGTTTGAGTGGTATTTTCACTAAACAGGTTTATACCTACTTGGATGAGGCCCACAGTATTGGTGCTGTTGGAAAATCTGGCAAAGGAGTCTGCGAGCTCCTAGGTGTGGATCCGGCTGATGTAGACCTCATGATGGGCACCTTTACAAAATCATTTGGATCTTGTGGAGGATATATTGCAGCATCCAAGGTTCTCTTGAAAAAAGAAATTTACTGAAAAAAAAATCAAATATGCTTAGTTTTGGGTGAATTACAAGATACTTCCAAAACATTTGAACTCTTCTCTTGTTCAGGAAATTGTTCAATATCTAAAGCACGCATGTCCAGCACATCTATATGCAACTTCCATGTCCCCACCTGCTGTACAGCAAGTTATATCAGCAATTAAAGTTATTCTTGGAGAAGATGGATCAAGTAGAGGTAAAGTTGGATAATTTTGTGAATTCAGCAGTCTATTGTGGGATTCTTTTAGTCCTCTCCGCTTGGTTTCTTATTTATTTGGTTGCATTGTATAGGGGCCCAAAAACTTGCACAGATTCGTAAAAATAGCAATTTCTTCCGCTCTGAACTTAAGAAGATGGGGTTTGAAGTTCTTGGTGACAATGACTCTCCTGTTATGCCAATAATGCTTTACAACCCAGCAAAGATTCCAGCCTTTTCTAGGGAATGTCTCAGGCATAATGTGAGTTGCGTTTTCTCAATTTCCATTCAACCATCCACATGTCTTTGCACGAAATCTCATGATCCTGATCCTGATCCTGATCCTTTAGCAAATAAAATTTTACCATAATGGAGTTTTACAGACAGTAACTTGTGAACTTATCTGGCTACATTCCGTCTCGGACGGAATTACTTAATTGAGTACTGTTGAGAACTCTCTGCGATTAGTCATGTTCAACATTGCTCTTCTGATAGAATGTCTAGTGTAAATTATGGCTTTCTGTTGCTATAATTTTGCAGGTCGCTGTTGTTACTGTTGCTTTTCCAGCCACGCCTCTTCTACTCGCAAGGGCTCGAATTTGCATATCGGCTGCTCAATCTAGGGAGGACTTGGTTAAAGGGCTTGAGGTAAGTTCAAGACTCCCTCTCCTTGAAGGCCACTGATTCAAGTAGCCCCAACCTGATTGGAGCCTTGATATTTTGTGCTCCTCCAGGTTATCAGCAAGGTTGGTGATCTTGTGGGCATCAAGTACTTCCCTGCAGAACCACCTAAGCACGGGAATCAAGCTCAAAAGGTGGAATAGGGAACAATTATTGTAGGAAAGATCAACATAATGAAGGTAAATTCAGCCAATTGCAAAGGCAACTGTTTGTTATCTTTCGATCAAGTTTTACCTTGACTGAGGTTTGTTCCTTATTAGAAACTTGATTCAGTCAGATGGTATTACTTATTTGTCATATTTTTGCTATGTACAGCTCAATTAAGTTATGCTAGTCAAAATATTTTCTTGATTTTGAGTACACTACCAATTATGACTGCAAATTCCAAAACATGCCATATACTTATATTTGCAAGAAATATAAGGTTCGTATAATTGTTCTGTGCACTTCACATCCTCCTCCCTCAACCCACTCACCCACACACAACAAAGCCCTTCATAATTACTATTTAACCAAATAAATTTCATTAATAATGTTTTATTCCAAAAGATGGTAAAAGGTGATTCGCTCATCTAGTGTCCCATCAATTCGTCCCAGAATTAACACGAATGAGATAAATCGGGTTACTAGTTTAGATGTTGTGGTTGGATGGGCATATTGATTTTGTTAAATTTTAATTTAAATTTTAAAATAATAATATTCATATATTAATCATCAATTCATCTCGTATCCATTCGCGAAGATAATGTTTTATTTCAAAAGGCATAGATAGATTGCCCTGTATAACCTTTGCCTGTTGTTTGTTCCTTCTGGTGGTTGTTGCTAGCTAGCCAGCTAATCATATATGAACTTGTCGGTACGATATAGACATTAATATTATTATATTTTTGAATAGTTTGCAATTTAAAACGATTGACATGGGCATATCATATCATACTTCATAATTCAGCTTGGATTCTGAATGATAAATAATAAACTGTCGGCAAGCTAATTTTGCAAATCACTTCTGTCTAAATTTAGAGCTAAAGGCTATTTTAAATACTTATACAAATTTAAAATGTTTAATTTGTAGTATCTCAAAATTAAACATAAAATAAACTTATAATTTCCATAAATCAATGTGTGGCTTCAGTTAGTACACAATGTACCCCAAAATAAAAATCCAATGCAATTTTGATTCAATGGTTCATTTGTGGTCGAATCAACATACAAAGGAAGACACTATGTGGCCACCACTAGGACTCGCCTCCATGTCAAGACAAAATCTACTATGTCATTGTTTTGCTCTTCTAAAAGGAAAGCTTTGACAAACTAGCAAGGTGCCTAACTCCCAAGACCTAAACCTTCCCACCATCAACCCACTACTGCTCTTTGCTTCTAAAGTTTCCCCGAGTGCTGTTAAATCGTGATCAGCTTTTTAGTGACACTAATCTCATCTTTCAACCCCACGCTTTCCCTCGAACAATTAACAAAGTCCTCCTTGTCGGTAGCACCAGAATAAACACTAAGAACAGGCGTTAATTCCTCCTAAAAAAATTAATTTGGCTCGACAAGAAGGCAAAGGATAATAATG
>JAGFNQ010008670.1:0-45845 GCA_024364735.1 Boesenbergia rotunda | reverse complement strand
TCAATCAAAGTACCCTAAGGTGCTTGCGAGATGCTGGCTGTTAGATCTATAAGTGCATGCAATTCTAGGGTTAAGACCTAGGCTAAGTTCATTTGCGTGAAAACCTAGTTTTGAAGGGGGTAAGTTTTTGAAAAATTCTAAGTCAAAAAACAATTTCAAAATTGAAGACTTAATAAGGAATTATTTTCAAAAAAAATTAAAGGTTTTAAAAAATAATCAGAATAGTCCTACTCTACTAAGCACAACCCTACTTTATGATTCAAATATGAAGTAAATAACTTAGTAGGTAAATACCTAGCCAGTAGATAAAATAGTCAAGTAAAGGTCAACCGGTCAACACAATGGCAAACAAAGTCAATAACAAGTCAACCCTACCAAGTAGGGAAAGTCAAATAGTCAGGAATACAGTCAGATAATTAGGGGAACCTCTCATGTCTAAGAAGAAGGGCCAGGGGGAAAAAAATGGACCGGGCTGCCACGACCGGAACATGGACATCATCTCGTCGTGTCGGGCCTGGTTCGCTTAGTGTTCGGCCCGAAGGGCGTCCATGTACTCGACGTGATAGACCTGGTTCACATTGTGTTCGGCCTGAAGGGTGTCCATGAACTCGACGTGATGGGCCTCCATCTCCTCTCGGAGACTGTGGACCTCCGTCTGTAATAGTGTCAAGCGTTGGTTGGTAGTCGATGGTGGAGGCTCGCGTAGATGCTCCTCGATCTCGGCGGTGAGCTCAGCTACATCGATGTCTACCTCCTTGTCCGAATCGACCTGGTGTCGAGCCCTCTGTCATCTCCACGATAACACCCCCGATGGCCGAGATATCTATGCCCACTAAAGAAAATTTCCTAGCCCCTATCTCATCGAATTCGGTCATCGGGATGACCTCCCCAGCGGTGATGTCGTGACCATGATGATGAAGGAGGGAAGTAAGGATGTGACAATAGGGCGTGCACACTCGGGAATGGGTGGATATGTTCGACGCGTAAACGATCGTCTGGAATATGTGTAGACCAATGCCTATGTCCAGATGATGGATCATCACGTAGAGCAGGAAGGTGTGGAAAGGTCGCATAGTCACGACATCCCAAGTGGTCAATGGAAGAATGCAGCAGACCAGAACTCTATAGAGAGCGTTGTCCTGGATGCGGAGATCGACGTACTGAAATCTCTGTACCATCAAGTCTCGCGCTTCTCTGAAAAAGTAAGAATAGAGAGTGTCTAGGGTGATATGAGAATAGGGGGCATCAAAAGGAAGATCAGTCAGAGGATAACAACAATAAGTGGACTGCGAAGGTCGTAGTCCAAGAAATCGGTTAAATAGTGTGGGTGTGATAGTAAGGGGGATGGACTGTACAGTAGTAGAGTAACAAAAGTCATTAAGTTTGACTATGTTATTGTTGAATTTAGCGCATAAGGTTGTGTTGATTGATTGGGTACAATAAACAAGTTGGTCGAGCTGATAAAAGTTAATGACATCTATAGCTGTAGGGCAAGATTGAATAAAGAAATGTCTATTTAAGAAGCTGATCTTAATTGGTTTATAGGTGGTCTGTGCGAATTTATTAAACAAGGCCAAGGTGGGGAACCTAGGGTCTGGGCTAGGCTCGGCCCCAGAGATAGTTTGCGTAACTTGGCGTTTTCTAAACAGATAGGAAAAAATTATGCATTTATTAAAAGAAATAATGAAAAATTAACCAGAAATGCATAATTAAATCATACCGAGGCGACATTGTGAAAGTAGGGTGCTTGAGGACAAGCAAAGAGCATTCAGGCGCCTTAGAAGGAAGAGGAATAGAAGAGGAGTTCGTTTGGTGTGGCAAATGAGCTTGGGGTGAAGTCTTTATATACTGTTTCACGGGCGCCTGTGACAGCTGAGGTGCCCGAGAGCTTCTCGGGCGCCTGTGTCAGTGTGGTTAGATCCTTTTGGCAGGTTTGACTGCCTTGAAGTACGAGAAGGACGTCTGTAAAGTCTCGGGCACCCGTGTTGACCTGATTTGACCGTTGACCAATTTTGACCATTGACCAGGTTTGACCGTGTTGACCAGGTTTGACCAAGCAATAATTAAGTCAATCTAGTCATAGATCATATTCAGGACTTAGTTTGATGAGTTATTTTTGACATTGAAAATGAAATTCAATTTTTTAAAAAAAAATGTTGAGTAAAAAAAATGTACGGTAAAAAAAATTGAATTAATTTTGAAAAAAAATTTAAGTTAATTTTGAAAACAATTTTGAGTTAATTTAAAAAAAATTGAGTTAATTTTGAAAAGATTTAAGTTGATTTTGGAAAAAAAAAATTTGAGTTGATTTTGAAAATTTTTGAGTTGATTTTGAAAAGATATTGAACTACATTATTATTAGGTCCTAGACATCTCACCCAGTTCTACGTGACAAACCAGGTTACCTTATCTGTTTTGTGAGATGTTTTATTTTTATCTTTGAATTAGTGTTAAATTTGAGATTTAATTAAAACTTGTGTTAGATTCAAACTTATCAAATAGTAAATTGAATTTGAGTTTCGATAATCGGCTTCCAGGTCTTGGCGAGGCTCAGAGGCCTTCTTTGGCCGTAGCCTTATTGGAGCAACAACCCTTTCCTTGACAATGCCTTTTACCGAAAATTCATTTTCAAATTACTTCTTGAAAAATTTTGGTCTAACTAGTTTACGTTTTGGATTGGTAACTTCGGATAGTTCCACCAGACTAAACAGACCAAGTAGGATACGCCTTACCTTACTTACCTTATTAGAAAGGCTTCCCTAACGCACTATCATCTCACCTTTATCTAATACTAGGTTGTTCAAGTTTTAAGTAACTCTTTTGTCCTTAAACTAATCAATCCTTATTCTAAGCAAAAAAAATAAACATGCAACACGCAATTAAAGCAAACAATTATCTAAGTAAAGTCAGAATTGGAGTAATACTCCGAATTTTAAAAATTAGTAAGATTGTGAATTAAATTTTCTAGCATATTGACGTTACGTTTCAGGGTTTGATTTTCTTGTTCTAATTTTTTAAAATTTGCCTTAACTAATCTATATGACTTAATCACGTTATTTGAGGTAAATACTCGATTTTTCAAATAACGTAAATTTACCTTTCCCGATTGTTTGTCCAGTATCCATGAGAGTTCCTTTTATTGTAGATGTGAAGACTGACTCTTACGAGTAGGACACTGATTTTTATAGTGTCTTATATCTCTACACTTAAAACATACAATATGACTTTTAAATTTCGAATTTACCATGTTACTTTTTGATTCCTTGTTGGAAATCTCCCCCTTGATTTTAGCCGTCATTCTTTTACTTGTTTGTTTTCTCAGCTTCTTGTAGTAGTCACTAGCCCACTGGACCAGTTTGGGACGATCCTCTTCATCGTCGTCTGATTCTGAGTCTGAGTTGGACTCAGGTACTGGTTGAGGCCTCTTTTTCTGAGTTCTTCCTTTAGTTTTCCCTGCAATAGAAATTATACCTTCCCCGACCATTGCATTATTAGTTTGCTCATTTAATTTTAATTCTGAAAAGATTCAAAATTAGTTACTGATTTTGTCTCGGCAGACTCGTCTTCTGATTCTGGTTCGATTTCAAAGTCGGGTACGGATTCTATCTCGTCAGAGGCAACTTTTGATTCGAAGTCGATTTCGAAGTTGGGTACTGAGTCCGTCTCTGCTACTTGTGCTTGAGCCGGAGTGCAAAATAGCTTACCTGATCTTCTTCATCATCCGAGTTTTCTTGATGTAAGTTGATCAGCCTTGCCAAATTTCTTTAGCACATGCGAATGGTCCGACTAGTCTGAGTTGTTCATTGGTTAGGCCACACTGAAGGATTGTAGTCGCCTTAGCATCTGTCTCAATCTTGTTGAGCGTTGGTTCATCCAGTTAGTCCCATGCAATTGATAATCCATTTTTTGCAGGAAAAGAGAATCTCGTTTAGATTATCATCCATATGGGTCTTCAGATGGGCTTTCATTTGACTTCTCCAACAACTGAAATTTTCACCGGAGAAAAGCGGTGTACAAGCACTGTTCTACTCTTGATTGGCCATTTGAATTTTTTAAACTGAAAAAGAAGGAAAGAAACCTTGTTCCAAGACTAAGTCTTGGATTAGTAGTGCGGAAAAATAGAAAAAAATCGAGTGGTGTTGCACTAACCTCGATTAACGAGAAAAATACGAACGAATAGAATATTTAAAATTTGAAAATCCGAACAAAATGCTCAACTGGTGGTTGCACCAAGTTTGAGCCACCCGTTCTGATACCACTTGTGGGATTAGTTTGAATCGATAGAGGGGGGTGGTGAATATCGATCGATAATTTTTTGAAAAATCTTAGAGTAGTTTGCGCAGCAGAAAAGCAAAACAACGCTAACACGTTTGTTTATACTTGGTTCGGAGTCGTAGTCGGCTCCTACTCCAAGGCCCACAGTCCTTGAACGTTTACGACGGGCAATTCTACATTACGTAAAATTATTACAATCTAATGTTCGAATATAGTATTAAAAAATACAGCACTTAACAAAAATTAAACCGACGACCGGAAGATTAGAATGTCGGAGCCATGGGTCGTCATTGGGGCTTGAGTCTTGAGCACAGAGCATTTGGAGCAGAGCGCGTGAAAGAATATGTAGAAGAAAGTTGTGTTTGAAGCCAAGGGGCGTGAACCCCTTTATATATTCGTCACTGGGGTGCCTGTGTTGAAGGGGGCGCCTGACACGTGGCCCATTCCTGCGTGAAACTCAATCCGCAGACTTGGTCAGTACTTATCCCCTCAACCAGGGCGCCTGAGCTGACTGGGGCGCCTGTGTTAACACAGGCACCTCATATGCAGTTCTGGAGGCTTACTTCGATTGTGCCTAGAATTCACCTTGTCTGGGGCGCTTGTCTCAACACAGGCGCCTAGTCAAACAGGGCGCCTCACAGCGCCTGGGAGCAGAAACCTTTCACCCTTCGTTCCTACAACCAGGGTTAGTTCCAAAACACAAATAACATATAAATGATATGAATTTAAGTATGATTAACAGCCTGAGCTATCTTGGTTCTGACTTTGGGCTTCCGAAATGGAACCCTAGGTCGAACCGAAGCCTAATGTTCCCTCCTATGGGGAACGCGTCCTCACCTGCTCCTCTCAGGAGAGTTTACCTGTTTGCCTACCGGCTCCTCCTGTTGGACTTTTGCCCAATCCCCTGGATCAGGTTTTCGTGGCCAGTCCGCGACCAGGACTTATTGCCCAGCTTCGCTCACCAGGTCTTCGGTGCCCAGTCCACAATCAGGACTTATTACCCAGCTTCACTCACCAGGTCTTTGGTGTCCAGTCCACAATCAGGACTTATTGCCCAATCTCATGTCAGGACTTAGGTGCCCAGCCCGTGGCCAGGACTTAGTGCCCAATTCTTAGAACTAGGACTTCGTGCCTAGTCTACCAAGGACTTTTCCTGCACACTCGAGTAGCATTGTTAGATCACAATAAAACCATAACTTTTGAACCCTTTTCCATTATCAAAACATAGGTTTGACTTTGGTGCTTCCGGCACCAACAAATTTCAGGTATAATTTAAATGGCCATGCAAATAGGCTACAGCACCGCACATCCTTCTCTGTTCTCCGGAGAGGATTTCTCCTACTGGAAGAGCAGAATGGAGGTACACCTGAAAACTCAGGTGGGAATGTGAATCATTATCCAGTCTGGACTGGAGATCCCAAGGAACTCGCAAGGAGAAATTTAAGGATACTCTGAGTGGGACGCTTCACTCAAAAAGAAGATAGAAGCGGATGCCAAAGCTACTCAGACCCTGTGGATTGACAATGGAGGAACTCAACCGTGTCGGCCCGTTTAGCAGCGTTAAAGAACTATGGAACAAATTGATCGAGCTGCACGAAGGGACGTCGGACACGAGAATCAGTAAGTGAGATCTCCTTCTCAACAAGCTATACACGATCAAAATGCAAGACATCGAAACAACTCCATAGCTTCACGCAAGGATCCAAGAATTGATGAATGATCTACACATGATAGGTCACAAGGTTGAAAATCGTGACCTAATCAGGTATACTCTAAACTCGTTCCCCAGAAATTCTTTGTCGGCATCTATGGTAGATGCTTATAAGGATTTAAGGAACCTTTCAGATATTTAATTAGATGAACTCTTTTCTAAGTTAGAACTCCATGAACAAACTAATGCTTCATAGGTCGAAAAGGGTATAACTCTTTTTGTAGGAAAAGCCCCTGGGAAGCAAAAGAAGAAAAAAAACACAACTGATTCCCGAGTCAGATTCTGACTCAGAATATGATGACGATGGAATCGATTATCCGGAGTTGGTCCGGATGGCCCGGAGCTACTACAAGATGATCAAGGGACAAAGGAAGAAGAAAAAGGCGTTCCAACAAAAGAATGATTCAGCCGAACCTTCTACCAGTCAAAAAGGGAAAAATGAAGTAACCTATTATGTTGGGTCCGGGTGCATGTTGACAAGGATACGAGTTCGTAAAATTCTTAATTTTTACGTGCAGCGGAAGAATTAGCATAAAATAATTTCACAAATTATTCTAACTACGTATCTAGCATGCAACCTTATGGTGTGTGACCATGATCATAAAATAAAACTTTGCACAAAAATAAACTAATTTACCAAGTACCTCGCGTAACTCGAAGTAAGGGACGAGATCCAACCGTAGCGTCCCTTGGAAGCTTCGCCTCTATTCGCGTCCACGCCGAGTTCTCTTCGGGATGATTTTGCAAAGTCACGAGTTTTATGCCGACGAGAACTACTAGATTCTCTATTGGCACAACTAGACCAACAAGAGAAAAGATAGGAAACTAACTGACAAGAATCGGAATCTAAATTCCGGGAAGAGAGGAGTTGCGATCCGCTTCTTCTTCTTCTTGTTTGGCGTCTCCTTCTTCTTGATGGCTCACGGCAACCAACTTGGAGGGGTGAGGGTGCGCCGGCCCTAGTTTGGACAAGGGGAGCCGGCCGTAATCCTTAAGGAGGGCGCCGACCCTAAGGGAAGAAGAAGAGAGAATAAGAGAGAGGGGGAGAGAGCTTCTAATCTCTTGATTACTCTATTGGAATTAAGGGTTTGCCTTTGGTTCCTTTATATAGTAGCATCTCCCTTGCCAAGTCTCCCTCTTAACGGAATTAACGGAATTAGTTATCATAAGAAATTTATCCTATAAATTCTCTTATGAATTATTCCGTTTAAACCAAGTTTTATTATAACTAACTTTATAATAAAAATAATTAATCTCTCCTTTTATTATGGAATAAATTTTATAAGAAATTTATAAACTTTCTTATTATGGAAAAATCAATTCATAATTGATTTTATAAAATTAAAATAAACCATTCCATGGATCATTTTAATTTCCATAAAAAGAATAAATTTCTATAAATTTATTTATATAAATTTCTTTACACAAATTTATTTATCCATAATTTATAAAACAAATCGCTCTAGATTTATTTTATTAATTAAACCAATTAAATTGGTTTCTTCCCCTTCTTGTGGCCGGCCAACCCAAGGGGTTTGGCACCCTCTTTGGCCGGCCAAACCAAGCCGAACCAATCGCGAATTAAACTCATTTAATTCGCCCAAAAAGCCTTCAAAAGACTTAGCCATTTTTAGCTTCCATTCCGCCTCTGATTAACTCAGATTCGCCTTATTTCTCTTGATCGGGAAATCTAATTTTCAACTCGTTTTAAATCCCTCGGATTACTCGTAGTGCGTGTGACTAAATAGGTATTAGATTTATGTTGGCCGTCTATAATCAACAAATTATAGAACGATCATGAGTGGCACCTAGTAGTACATCATGACCCCCAATTAATCGAAAGATCAACGGTTGACCTCAGAAAGAATTCCGAAACCCTTTAGCAGCTCTAATGAATCGTGCCCCATTCCCTTCACCATCTTATACCCACTTGGTTCAGGACACGGTCTATTTGTGTCAGTCCCCACTAGGCTGACTACGTCACACCTAGCCCAAGTAATGTCTTTCTCGTCCTTTGGATTTCTAATTACTCTCATGTATTTTAGAGACTCGCACTCCAAACATGATATACTCTGGCCAGAGGTTTTGAGTATCAATCCGACGATAGGCCTGGGTATACATCTCCTCGCAAGGAGTGGTGAATCCTTTGTAGGCTGTTCAAACATCTTCGGTCACTTCGGCTTATACCCAATCATCCTGGGTCCGCACCTCCTTGGAGATGCTTGCTTAAGATGTTAAAGTATAAGTCTCCATGACCAAGATGACTTGAACACCGCAAGTCAAAGGAACATCGCACTTATGCTGCAGTAATAACTTCATTGACATATCTTTATAGATTACCATATGAAGTTTTACAGTTAGTCACTCCAATGAACTAGTTCCCTTAACTAGCATCCATGTTTATCTCCGGACATCCCAATGTCACCAGCCAGTGAGAATCAGCTGATTAGAGAATAACCCATGCTAGTCTCAACAGAATTGATAGTGTCCGTATTTATCAATTCATCGACTAGGGATATTTTCAATACTTCACATTTGCACATTTAGAGATAATCACTAGTTGTGATCCCATCACAAATTCTCTTATGCTGTGAGTTGTATTGCGGACATTCAGTAGATGAGTTTAAGATCCCAATCAAATACACAAATATGTATACTCAAATAGTGAATTATCATTTATTAAAATAAATATTTACAATCATAAGGCGGTTGTCTTAGAACACTTCTCTCATATCACTAACATATTATGGGTGTAACAAGAAGGGTCACTACAAATCGGAGTGTCCGAACTTGAAGGAGAAAAAGAAGAATCGAAGGAAGAAGGCAATCAAAGCTACGTGGGACGAGTCATCTTTAGAAGAAGAAGAAGAAGTACCACACACAAACCTTCTCGCGCTGACAACATCAGACAATCTCGACACTGAATCGGAGTCGGAACTAGAAGAAAGCGACAGAACCGGAAAGCTGTCAATTTCGTAAGACGGACGAATAACGGTAAAAGACTATCCCGAATCTCAGCTTTCTGACTTAATATCATATCTGTCTAGTATGTTGGCCAAAGCCAATGTTCAGATCGAATCTCTTCGACAGGAAGTTAAAATTCTAAAAGAGGGAGTCAACTCTAGCTCCTTAACTGAACCAGTTCAGGAATGAACCTCCACTCAAGTCCAAAAACTTGAGGAAAAGAATTCCTCCCTGAAATCTCGGGTAAAGAAACTTAGAGTTGCACTAGAACAATTTAGCTTGGGTTCCAAGAGTCTTGACATGATTCTTGAAAAATAAAAATCAGTTCTAAACCGACTCAGACTTGGTTATCGAACCAATTCATAGCATAGATCATATTACTCTGTGTTGAACCAAAGTAGAATCCGAGTCTAAGCATGGGTCCCCAAGTTATGCTTGACTAATCAAGATGGGCCACACTAATATTGGATTCCCAAGGACAAGATTCATATCTTGCCTAGCCCATACCGAGGCTTCAGTCCAGGGGGAGCAAATATAAAAACCATTTTTATACTTAGATGAGTTATTTCTTTTCTTGATGTTTGATGCTTGTTTATTTTCTTTTTACAAAAATATTATGTTTAGGCTTAGAAACGATTAGATAAGGATCTGACTTGACTGAAACTTACACAACCTAGTATTAGGGTAGGGCGAGATGATAGTATGTTAGGGAAGATTGTCTAGAAAGTCAGGTAGGGTAAGGCGTACCCTATTTGATCCTTTTAGTCCGGTGGAACTGACCGAAGCTACCTTACCAGATCCTCAACTAGTTAGACCGAGATTTCTCAAAAAGTAATTTGAGAATAAAATTTCTTTAAAAGGCTTTTTCAAGGAAAGGGTTGATAATCCAATAAAGTTACAGCCAAAGAAGGCCTCTATGCCATGCCAAGACCTGGAAGCCAATTATCGAAGTTTATTTTCAACTTACTAATTGTTAAACCTGAATCTAACACAAGTTTCAATCAAATCATAGTGATAACATAAAATCAAAGATAAAATTAATACATCTCACAAAACAAATAAGGATACCTGTTTTGTCATTTAGAAATGAGTGAGATGTTTAGAAACTAATAATGTAGTCCAACCCAACCAACTCAATTAATTTTACCTTTAATATGCCTTTAATTAAACTTAATTAAAGATTAAAAATTCAAATTAATTTCTCAATTCAAAATTAAACTTAATATTTTCAAAATTAAACTTAATATTTTTAAAATCAAACTTAATATTTTCAAAATTAAACTTAATATTTTCAAAATTTAAATTTAATAATTTCAAGTTGAAAAACCTGTCTCACAAAAATACTCATAAGAATAACATGACTGATAACCCAGATTGGGTGAGACAAACTAAGCAGTGCAACTCAATCAATCTACCTTACACCTCTATGTAAATGGATCCAAATCAGAATACTTTATGTGTAGGAGCATAATGGTTTGGACCAGTAGATGTTGGATAGTGGATGCTCCAGATACATGACTGGAGATAAATTGAAGCTCACCAAAATCAATTACAAAAACCTAGGCTCAGTGGCATTTGACAACAATGCCACACTTAAGGTAATTGGGTCAGGTAACATTGAATTAAATTCTAATTTTATTATCAAAAAGGTTTTATTGGTTGATAATTTCAGGTTTAACTTAGCATCAGTCAATTGTGTGATACTGGTTATGTAGTCACCTTCACCAACTTTGACTGCCTTATTAGGAACTTACATGTCTCAGAAATAACCCTTAAGGGAGTAAGAAAGAATAATATCTATACTATTAACCTACCCTCAACACCTAAGTCTCTTCTAACCCAACTAGAAGAAACTAACTTATGACATAGAAGACTAGGTCACAGTCACACAAAATTAATTTCTAAATTAAGTCAAAATGGACTAGTTAAGGGAATTCCTAAATTTAAAAATCTTAAAAATTCAATCTGCAACCCATGTCAACAAGGTAAACAATCAAAATCAACCCACAAATCCACACAATCAGATTTAACCTAAGCTACGCTTGAGCTCCTACACCTAGACCTATTTGATTCTCATAGAGCCAAGTCACTAAGCGGAAATCGATACTGCTTAGTAATTATTGATGATTATTCTAGATTTACCTGGGTTAGGATTTTAAAAACCAAAGATGAAGCATTTGAATCATTTAACAACTTATGTAAAATACTAGAAAATCAAAAAGATACTCAAATTAAAAGAATAAGAAGTGATCATGGGGGAGAATTTAAAAACCCAAAGTTTAATGAGTTATGTAAAATAAATGGATATATTCATGAATTTTCTTGTCCAAGAACTCCCCAACAAAATGGGATAGTTGAAAAAAAAAAGTAGAACCCTTCAGGAAGCTGCTAGGACCATGCTCAACGAATATAGCTTATCCAATCAATTCTGGGCAGAAGCAATTAACACCACCTGTTATATTCAAAATAGGGTTCTAATAAATAAAAGATACAATAAAACATCTTATGAAATCTATTACCATAGAATACCCAACTTGTATTATATAAGGGTGTTTGGGTGTAAGGTACATATTGTTGGGACCGGGTGCACGTTGACATGGATGCGAGTTCGTAATTTTAAAATTAATTATGTGCAGCGGAAGGTTTAGCATAAATAATTTCTCAAATTATTTAACCACACATCTAAGCATGCAACCTTATGTTGTGTAGACATGATTATATATTTAAAATTTTGCAGAAACGTAAACTAATTTACTTGTTACCTCATGTAACTCGAAGAAAGGGACGAGATCCAACCGTAAGCGCCCCTTGGAAGCTCCGCCTCTATTCGCGTCCACGCCGAGTGTCTTCGGGATGACTTCGCAAAGCCATGAGTTTCGTGTTCTCGAGAACTACTAGATTCTCTGAGAACGCGACAAGAAACCAAGAGAGAAGTAATCATATCGGAAAAACTCACCACCAAGGTTGGCCGGAATCACAATTTCGGCGAGGAGGAGGAAGATGACTTGCGCCCAATCCCAAGGTGATGATGGCCGGAGAGGAAGATCGTCTCAATGGAAGAACTTCATCGCCTCGGTGCTTCTCCTTGTGCTCACAGCAAGAAGAAGGGAGAAGAACGGAGAGGTCGGCCAAGAGAAAGAAGGGAGGAGAGGGAGAGAGCCCAAGCAAGAATACTTGGATTATTTCGAATGAATTCCAAGCCTTGCCTTGGGTCCTTTATATAGTGACCTCTCAACCGCCAAGTCTCCTTTTTCTTATGGAATAAATTTTCATAAGAAATTTATCATATAAATTTTTTATGACTTATTCCATCATGCCAAGTCTTGATTTTATATCATGGTTAAAATTATATTTTAATTCATGATAAAAATCAACCAAGTCTCTTTTTCTTATGGAATAAATTTTCATAAGAAATTTATCATATAAATTTCTTTATATAAATTTCTTTATCATGGTAAATCAATCCATGATTGATTTTATAAAATAAAATAAACCAATCCATGGTTCATTTTAATTTCCATGAAAAATAAATTTTATATAAATTTCTTTATCATGGTAAATCAATCCATGATTGATTTTATAAAATAAAATAAACCAATCCATGGTTCATTTTAATTTCCATAAAAAATAAACCAAACCTTGGTTTATATAAAAATTTATATCATCCATAATTTTATAAAACAAACCACACTTGATTTATTTTATAAATTGAACCAAACAATTTGGTTCCCTCCCTTTGTTGTGGTCGGCCAAGCAAAGAGGGTGGGGACCCTCTTTGGCCGGCCTATCCAGGCCACGCCCCAATGAATTAAACTCATTTAATTCATCCATTAAGTCATCAAAAGACTTAGCCATTTTACGCTTCCGATGCGTCTCTGAAAAATTCAGATTCGACTTATCGTTTGGCTCAACCAAACCTAATCTCTCTTGATTGGAAAATCAAATTTTCAACTCGTTTTAAATCCCTCGGATTACTCGTAGTGCGTGTGACTAAATATGCTTTCGATTTATGTTGGTCGTCTATAATTAACCAATTATAGAACGATCATGAGTGGCACCTAGTAGTACATCATGATCCCTAATTAATTGAAAGATCAACGGTTGACCACAGAAACAATTCTGAAACCCTTCAGCAGCTATAATGAATCGTGTTCCATTCCCTTCACCATCTTGTACCCACTTGGTTCAGGACATAGTCTATGTGTGTCAGTCCCCAGTAGGCTGACTACGTCACACCTAGCCCAAGTAACATTTTCTCATCCTACGGATTCTAATTAATCTCATGTATCTAAGAGATTCATACTCTAAACATGTCATGCTCTAGCCAGAGGCTTCGAGTAACAATCCGACGACAGACCTAGGGTATACATCTCCTCGCAAGGAGTGGTGAATCCTTTGTAGGTTGTTCAAAGATCTTCGGGCACATCGGCTTATACCCAATCATCCTGGGTCCACACCTCCTTGGAGATGCTTGCTTAAGATGTCAAAGTATAAGTCTCCATGACCAAGATGACTTGAACACCGCAAGTCAAAGGAACATCGTACTTAAGCTGCAGTAAGAACTTCACTGACATATCTATATGTAGACTACCATACGAAGTTTTACAGCCAGTCACTCCAATAAACTAGTTCCCTTAACTAGCATTCATGTTTATCTTCGGACATCCCAATGTCACCAGCCGGTGAGAATCAGCTGATTAGAGAATAACCCATGCTAGTCTCAACAGAATTGATAGTTTCCGTATTTATCAATTCATCGACTAGGGACAATTTCAATACTTCACAATTGCACATGTAGAGATAATCACTAGTTGTGAATTCATCACAAATTCTCTCATACTGTGAATTATATTGCGGACATTCTGTAAATGAGTTTAAGATCTCAATCAAATACATAAACATGTATACTCAAATAGTGAATATTCATTTATTAAAATAAATGATTACAATCATACGGCGATCGCCTTAGGACACTTTTCTCATATCACTAACACATATTCTAATTACAAAGGACTACCTAGGAAAATTACAATCTAAATCAATCCCAGAAATTTTTGTAGGGTATTCAATCACGAGTCGGGCATATATGGTATATAATAAACATACCCTTAAAATTGAAGAAACCATGAATGTTATATTTGATGAAGAAATTATAACAAAACCAACTATTTCACCGAACCCAATTAACATAACCAATTGATCAAATCCAACTACTTCGAGTCAAGATCAAGACGAAATTGAACCAATAACTGAACCAACAATTGAACCAATAATTAAACCAATAATTGATTGAATAATTGAACCAACCCAAATTGTTGAATATGTTCCAACCCAAAACCTACCAGTTGGACCTGAGGCTAAACCAAGTTCTAGGAGATCTAAGAAGCCCAGACTAAATCACCCAACTGACCAAATTATGGGTGATCCAACCTTAGGGGTTAGAACAAGGTCTTCCTATAGGAACCTAAGTCAGGTTGCACTAATATCAAAAATAGAACCAAAAACTATAGAAGAGGCCTTACCTGTCCCAGACTGGATCATTGCTATGCAAGAAGAATTAGCACAATTTGATAGAAACCACGTCTAGGACTTAGCGCATAAACCAAAAGGAAAGTTCATTATAGACACTAAGTGGGTATTTAGGAGTAAGTTGAACAACCAAGGTGAAATAGTAAGAAACAAAGCTCGCTTAGTAGCTAAAAGATTTAGTCAAGTTGAGGGGTTAGACTATGATGAAACCTATGCCCCTGTAACTAGACTTGAGTCAATTAGGATGCTACTAGCTTTTGCAGCTGATAGGGGATTTAAATGGATGTCAAGTCTGCCTTCCTGAATGGTATTATCAAAGAGGAAATTTATTAGGACAACCCCCAGGCTTTGAGGATCTTGGCTACCCTAATTATGTATTCAAACTTAGGAAAGATCATTACGAATTAAAACAAGCACTTAGGGCTTGGTATAAAAGATTATCCACCAATCTAATTTCTAAAGGTTTTAACCAAGGACAAATTGACTCAACCCTATTTGTTAAAACTTTAGAAAAAGATATTTTTGTAGCCCAAGTTTACGTAGATGATATAATTTTTGGGTCAACTAACCCTTTCTTAAAAGACTTTATTAAAACATGGAAAATGAATTTGAAATGAGCCTAGTAGGAGAATTAATCTTCTTTTTAGGTTTACAAATTAAACACACCAAGGATGAAAACTACATTCACCAATCAAAATACGCAAAAGAATTAATTAAGAAATTTAAAATGGTTATTCAAAAAATTTAAGTATTCCCATGGCCACAAATGCCAAAATAGATAATGATCCTGAAGGTAAGCCAGTTGATTTAAAATACTATTGAAGTGCAATAGGAAGTTTGCTTTACCTAACTGCGAGTAGACCTGATATTCTTTTTGTAGTAGGTATTTATGCCAGCAACTAAACTGTGCTAAAGAGTCTCACTTAACTACAGTTAAAAGGATCCTTAGATATATTAAGGGGACCATAAATGTGTTAGTGATATGAGAGAAGTGTCCTAAGGCAATCGCCTTATGATTGTAAACATTTATTTTAATAAATGATAATTCACTATTTGAGTATACATGTTAGTGTATTTGATTGGGATCTTAAACTCATCTACTGAATGTCCGTAATACAATTCACAGCATAAGAGAATTTGTGATGGGATCACAACTAGTGATTATCTCTACATGTGCAATTGTGAAGTATTGAAATTATCCCTAGTCGATGAATTAATAAAAACGGACACTATCAATTCTGTTGAGACTAGCATGGGTTATTCTCTAATCAGCTGATTCTCACTGGCTGGTGACATTGGGATGTCCGGAGATAAACATGGATGCTAGTTAAGGGAACTAGTTCATTGGAGTGACTAGCTGTAAAACTTCATATGGTAATCTATAAAGATATGTCAATGAAGTTCTTACTGCAGCTTAAGTGCGATGTTCCTTTGACTTGCGGTGTTCAAGTCATCTTGGTCATGGAGACTTATACTTTAACATCTTAAGCAAGCATCTCCAAGGAGGTGTGGACCCAGGATGATTGGGTATGAGCCGAAGTGCCCGAAGATGTTTGAAGAGCCTACAAAGGATTCACCACTCCTTGCGAGGAGATGTATACCCAGGCCTATCGTTGGATTGTTACTCAAAACCTCTGGCCAGAGTATATCATGTTTAGAGTGTGAGTCTCTTAAATACATGAGAGTAATTAGAAATCCAAAGGACGAGAAAGACACTACTTGGGCTAGGTGTGACGTAGTCAGTCTAGTGGGGACTGACACAAACAGACCATGTCCTGAACCAAGTGGGTATAAGGTGGTGAAGGGAATGGGGCACGATTTATTAGAGCTACTGAAGGGTTTCAGAATTACTTCTGAGGTCAACCGTTGATCTTTCGATTAATTGGGGGTCATGATGTACTACTAGGTGCCACTCATGATCGTTCTATAATTAGTTGATTATAGACGACCAACTTAAATCGAAAGCCTATTTAGTCACACGCACTACGAGTAATCCGAGGGATTTAAAATGAGTTGAAAATTGGATTTTTCGATCAAGAGAAATAAGTCGAATCTGAGTTAATCAGAGGCACAACGGAAACTTAAAATGGCTAAGTCTTTTGAAGGCTTATTGGGCGAATTAATTGAGTTTAATTCGCGATGGAATCGGCTTGGTTTGGCCGGCCAAAGAGGGTGTCTACCCTCTTGGTTTTGCCAGCCATTAAAAAGGGAAGAAACCAATTTAATTGGTTTAATTAATAAAATAAATCTAGTGCGATTTATTTTATAAATTATGGATAAATAAATTTGTGTAAAGAAATTTATATAAATAAATTTATAGAAATTTATTCTTTTTTATGAAAATTAAAATGATCCATGGAATGGTTTATTTTAATTTTATTAAATCAATTATGAATTGATTTTTCCATAATAAGAAAGTTTATAAATTTTTTATAAAATTTATTCCATAATAAAAGGAGAGATGAATTAGTTTTATTATAAAGTTAGTTATAATAAAACTTGGTTTAAACGGAATAATTCATAAGAGAATTTATAGGATAAATTTCTTATGAAAAATTCCGTTAAGAGGGAGACTTGGCAAGGGAGATAATACTATATAAAGGAACCAAAGGCAAGCCCTTAAATCCAATCGATAGAGCTATCAAGAGATTTATTTCTCTCCCTCTCTCTTTCTCTTATTCTCTCTTCTCCTTTCCCTTAAGGCCGGCGCCCACCTTGAGTCCTAGGGCCGGCGCCCCTTTGCAAACCCTAGGGACGGCGCTCCATCTTCTCCAAGTGGTTGCCGTGAGCCATCAACACGAAGGAGAAGCCAACCAAGAAGAAGAAGAAGCGGATCACATCTCCTTCCTTCCCGGAATTTGGATTCCGATTCTTGGTGGTTAGTTTCCTTTCTTCTTTCTTGATCTTCTAGTTGTGTCTTCGGAGAATCTAGTAGTTCTCGTCGGCACAAAACTCATGGCTTTGCGAAGTCATCCCGAAGAGAACTCGGCGTGGACGCGAATAGAGGCGGAGCTTCCAAGGGACGCTACGGTTGGATCTCGTCCCTTACATCGAGTTACGAGAGGTACTTAGTAAATTAGTTTACCTTTCCGCAAAGTTTTAATTTATGATTATGTCCACACATCATAAGGTTGCATGCTAGATACGTGGTTAAAATAATTTAGGAAATTATTTTATGCTAATTCTTCCGCTGCACGTAAAAAATTTAAAATTTTACGAACCCGTATCCTTGTCGACATGCACCCGGTCCGAACAGTGGTATCAGAGCCGGTTAGTGTTCGACATAATCATATAATTGTTTTGCGGAAAACTTTGTCATAATCTAAATTTTGAAAAAATTTTCAATTATGGAAACTTTCCAATTATAATAAATTTTAGATTTAGGAATTTCTAAGTTTGTAAATCCTCATGAAATTTCGCAAACTTTTGAAATATCCTAGTTTCTGAAATTTTATAATAATTGTGAAATCTTCCCATCTTTGGAAACTTTCCAATTTTGGAAATTTTCTATTTTAGAAATTTTCTAATTTTGGAAATACGTAAGTTTTCTTTGTACCAGAAGCTTACAATTATTCTGAAAACCTATTATGAAATCTCGTGATTTTGGGAACTTTCTTTCAAGAAAGTCTAGACAAATTTATGGACAATTAATTAACAATTAAATTTGAATTGGTTTTTAAATTGACAACAAAATTATTTATTTTGGATTGAGCCTCGGGGAGCCGTCCAATTTAAAGTTAGTAGTTGTAATTTAATTTCACAATTTTTAATTGAAATTGTCATGTTTAATTTGGTTACGCTTCCGAAGCGGTCCAAATTGGATTTATGACAAATTACTTTTTCTTTGGGTATCTGAGCCTCGTGGAGCCACCCTTAGAAAACAATTTGTTGTAATTAATTAAATCCATAAAATATGATTTAAGAGGTGATGCTCTTAAATATTGTTGTCTCCAAAATTAATTAGGAAAATGGTTTCCTATAGAGTTTCTTAAAAGAGATTTTCTTGAAAATAATATGTCGTTGAATTAAGGGAATTGTCTCTTAATTTAATAAGATTTGATTTAGAGAAATCAAAGTCTTAAACATATTATTTTCGAAATTGATTATGACAATTTAGGAAATTGTTTCCCAAAATAATTCCTTTAATAAAGTATGAAATTAGAATCAGGAAATCCGGTTCCTAATTCAATTAATGAGACTTGATAAATTAAGTCATATACATACTTTATTAAGGAAATCGTTAATCATGACATATTTATATGTCATGAATGTGCTTAGAAAAGAAAAGATGAGACCCAAAACCCCTTACAAAATATTAAGGCTAACACCTTCCATTAATATGGTTAGAATCGGAGTTTTATTTCTTGTTTGGGTTGATGGACACATCCATGCCCGGCTTGAACCTCAACATGTTCAAACCATGGAATTAGTTTATGAATAATATAGTTTGAGTCAGAGGTCAATCCTTAGTTTTGGTTATTGGACACATCCAAGCCTGACTAAACAGTTGAATGAGCCCCAACCATATTAAAACTATTTCTTGATTAATGGGTCAGCCATAAGCTTGGAGCATCAATTTGTTATGCCACAGCCAAGGTCGATGTAAAGAGAGGTGCAATTGGGTGCTATGTATATTGTTACATACTTGTTAATGAGTTAACAACCCAATGATTTATGCAAACATTCAATTAGTTGATAGCATAAAGTGATAGTTACATATATGTGATGTGTAATCGGTTTAATTACCTACCTTCATAGCTAAGAATAACTTGATGGCCACAGCCATGGTTGTTCTTATCTATGGTTGGATATCAACCTATTTGGAGATGCTCCTACGATCTCCCGAATTGATAAAAAGGGTTATTCAATTTGAAAATAAATAGGATTTTAATTAATGTATGTTGATACATTCTTTATCATTCTTATCACATAATCTCAATTTGTATTTCTAGGTTAATCACTCGATCATGTCTTCTCTGAATCTGCATTCCATTTTGGACACCAATAAACTAACTGGGCCAAACTTCATGGACTGGCTTCGAAACCTGAGGATAGTCCTCAAGGCAGAGAAGCTTGCTTATGTCCTTGAAGATCAACTTCCTAACCATCCTCCAGAAGGTGCAACTCCAGACCAGCTAGCGGCCTATCAGAAACATGTGACCGATTCTGAACTTGCGAGTTGAATCATGCTAGCCTCTATAATACCTGAGCTGCAAAAGCAGCATGAGCATATGGATGCTTATACCATCATCTTCCATCTTCATGAGTTGTTTGAAGAGCAGGCGAGATCCGAAAGGTTCGAAGTCTCCAGACTCCTCTTCACCACTAAGATGCAGGAAGGCACTTCTGCCTCGCAGTTTGTGTTAAAGATGTTGGGGTACATTGAGCGACTGAGCACACTCGGTTTTGCAATGGATCATAAACTAAGTATTGACTTAATTCTGAATTGTTTGCCCAAAAGTTATTCACAATTTGTGATGAACTATCGGATGAACAAACTGGAAACTACCATTCCTGAGTTGCTCAACCTGCTGAAGACTGTAGAGCCTTCTGTAAAGCCGGATCAAAAGACGGTTCTGTTAGTTGGTTCCTCGAAGAAAGGTTCTAAGAGGAAGGCCAAAGAACAGAATAAAGGAAAGAAGAAAAAGGCCAAAAAGACTGAAAAGAAACCAAAAGGAACTTGCCATCATTGTGGCAAGGAGGGTCACTGGTGAAGAAACTGCAAGGTTTATCTTGAGTCCTTGATGAATAAGGCATCTGATGCCCCAACCTCTTCAGGTATCTTCGTTATTGAATGTCACTCTATTTCCTCTAATACCTGGGTACTTGATACTGGGTGTAGCTCACATATATGTAATGACATACAGGGGCTAAGGAATAGAAGAAGACTCGTCAAAGGAGAAGCAAATTTGCGAGTTGGAAATGGAGCAAAGATTGCTGCTGTTGCCATCGAATCATATTTGCTAAAGCTCCCCACTGGACGTATCTTAGAATTGGATAATTGTTATTTTGTTCCTTCGTTAATAAAGAACGTTGTATCTATTTCATGTTTGAATGAAAAGGGTTATCATTTAACTTTTAGTAATAATTGTTGTTACATAACTTTAAATGGCGTTCTTTATGGGAATAGAACTTTGTGCAATGGTATCTACATGTTAGATTTATCCAGTGACGTTTTCAATATCGAAGTTAGCAACAAACGTGCTCGAATAGATAATCGAATAGACTCCTACACTTGGCATTGCCGTCTTGGCCATGTAAGTAAGAAACGCATGACCGAATTACACCGATGTGGAATTTTGGAATCATTTGAACCCGGTTCATTTGATACATGCGAATCATGCTTAAAAGGCAAGATGACCAAATTACCCTTTTCCGGAAAAGGTAATCCAGTGGGAGAGCTGCTTGGTCTAATACATACTGATGTATGTGGACCAATGTCAACTCTTGCACAAGGAGGCTATAGCTACTTCATCACCTTTATCGATGATCACTCACGATTCGGGTATGTGTTCTTGATGAAACACAAATCTGAAGACTTTGAGAAATTCAAAGAGTTCAGAAATGAAGTAGAGAAACAGCTTGGCAAAAGTATTAAGATACTTCGATCCGATCGGGGTGGTGAATACTTGAGTCAAGAGTTTCAAGATTATCTTAGGGACAATGGGATATTGTCCCAATGGACTCCGCCATATACACCACAACATAATGGTGTATCTGAGAGGCGCAACCGAACCTTGATGGACATGGTTAGGTCTATGATGAATCATGCAACTCTTCCAAAATCCTTTTGGGGCTATGCACTAAAGACAGCTATTTACTTGCTAAACAGAGTCCCGACCAAGGTAGTCTCAACTACTGTATATGAGATATGGAATAGTAAGAAACCTCACATAACTCACCTTAAGATATGGGGTTGTCCCGCTTATGTGAAGCGGACTGTATCAGACAAATTGGATGCTAAGTCTGATAAATGTCTATTTATTGGATACCTTAAGGAAACGAAGGGTTACCAATTCTATCATCCCTTGGAACAAAAGGTGTTTGTTTCAAGGCATGCTGTATTTCTGGAAAAAGAATTTCTTTTACAAGAAAATAGTGGGAGTGGCATTGAACTTGATGAAGTTCAAGAAACTCCAATAGTTATTACAGAGACACCTAGTCTAGACCCACAACTAATACCTCATAATGATGAGCTATCAGTTGAACCTAAAACTACACCACCTCTTCGTAGATCTGACAGGACACGCAATATTCCAGAGAGATACGGATTTCTCATAAGTGAATCGAATGACGTGTTACTCATAAGCGATGACGACCCTATCAGTTATGAAGATGTTCTGAAAAGTTCAGAAAGGGACAAATGGCTTGAAGCCATGAAGTCGGAAATGGATTCCATGTACGAAAATCAAGTATGGGACTTGGTTAACCCACATGAAGGGATTAAGCCCATAGGGTGCAAGTGGGTTTTCAAGAAGAAAACCGACATGGAAGGTAATGTTGTTACCTTTAAAGCTAGATTAGTGGCAAAAGGATATCGTCAAAAACAAGGAATTGATTATGACGAAACCTATTCGCCAGTAGCTATGCTTAAATCCATTCGGATGCTCCTAGCCATAGCAGCTCATTATGATTATGAGATATGGCAAATGGATGTGAAAACAGCTTTCCTTAACGGAAACCTGCTTGAGGATGTATACATGATACAACCTGAAGGTTTCACATCGGTTGATAAAACCAAAGTATGCAAGCTTCGATGATCCATATATGGACTGAAGCAAGCATCTAGGAGCTGGAATATCCGTTTTGATGAGACAATCAAAGAGTTTGATTTCTCACAAAATCCTGACGAACCTTGTGTGTACAAGAAGGTTAGTGGGAGTGCAGTCGTATTCCTAGTATTATATGTCGATGACATATTACTTATAGGAAACGATATATCAGTCTTACAAACAGTTAAAATTTGGTTGTCCAAAACTTTCTCCATGAAAGACCTGGGAGAAGCAACTTATATCCTTGGGATTAGAATCTATAGAGATAGATCAAAACGATTGCTTGGTCTTTCGCAGTCTACATATATAGACCGAGTGCTAAAAAGGTTTAGCATGTCGGAATCCAAGAAAGGTTACCTTCCCATTAGGCATGGGATCAACCATTCAAAGTCTATGTGTCCGCGCACAGAAGACGAGAGGATTTGCATGAATAAGATTCCTTATGCATCCGCGATAGGATCTATCATGTATGCTATGTTATGTACTAGACCCAATGTATCGTATGCTCTGAGTGTCACGAGCAGATTCCAGTCGGATCCAGGAATGGATCATTGGGTGGCTGTCAAGACAATCCTTAAGTACTTAAAAAGAACTAAGGATGTGTTCCTAATATATGGAGAAGGAGATATGGTAATACGTGGGTATACAGATGCCAGTTTCCGGACAGATAAGGATGACTCCAAATCGCAGTCTGGATACGTATTTACTTTGAATGGAGGCGCAGTAAGTTGGAAATGTTCCAAACATGACACCGTAACGGATTCTACCACGGAAGCGAAATATATCGCAGCTTCGGAAGCAGCAAAGGAAGTAGTCTGGATCAAGAAGTTTGTCTCCGAACTTGGCGTGGTTCCAACCATTGATGAAGCAGTGCCGGTTTACTGCGACAACAATGGAGCTATTGTACAAGTAAAGGAACCAAGGTCTCATCAGCGATCCAAACACATGCTTCGCCGCTATCATCTGATCAGAGAGATTATAAGTAGGAATGACATACAAATTGAGAAAATTTCCACTGAAAGGAATTTAGCGGATCCTTTAACTAAGGCCTTGCCTCAAAACACGTTTGAGGGTCATGTTAGAGCATGTGGTATTGGATACCGTAGCGATTGGCATTAGGCCAAGTGGGAGTTTGTTAGTGATATGAGAGAAGTGTCCTAAGGCAATCACCTTATGATTGTAAACATTTATTTTAATAAATGATAATTCACTATTTGAGTATACATGTTAGTGTATTTGATTGGGATCTTAAACTCATATACTGAATGTCCGCAATACAATTCACAGCATAAGAGAATTTGTGATGGGATCACAACTAGTGATTATCTCTACATGTGCAATTGTGAAGTATTGAAATTATCCCTAGTCGATGAATTGATAAAAACGGACACTATCAATTCTGTTGAGACTAGCATGGGTTATTCTCTAATCAGCTGATTCTCACTGGCTGGTGACATTGGGATGTCCGGAGATAAACATGGATGCTAGTTAAGGGAACTAGTTCATTGGAGTGACTAACTGTAAAACTTCATATGGTAATCTATAAAGATATGTCAATGAAGTTCTTACTGCAGCATAAGTGCGATGTTCCTTTGACTTGCGGTGTTCAAGTCATCTTGGTCATGGAGACTTATACTTTAACATCTTAAGCAAGCATCTCCAAGGAGGTGTGGACCCAAAATGATTGGGTATGAGCCGAAGTGCCCGAAGATGTTTGAACAGCCTACAAAGGATTCACCACTCCTTGCGAGGAGATGTATACCCAGGCCTATCGTCGGATTGTTACTCAAAACCTCTGGCCAGAGTATATCATGTTTAGAGTGCGAGTCTCTTAAATACATGAGAGTAATTAGAAATCCAAAGGACGAGAAAGACACTACTTGGGCTAGGTGTAACGTAGTCAGTCTAGTGGGGACTGACACAAACAGACTATGTCCTGAACCAAGTGGGTATAAGGTGGTGAAGGGAATGGGGCACGATTCATTAGAGCTGCTGAAGGATTTCAGAATTACTTCTGAGGTCAACCGTTGATCTTTCGATTAATTGGGGGTCATGATGTACTACTAGGTGCCACTCATTATCGTTCTATAATTAGTTGATTATAGACGGCCAACATAAATCGAAAGCCTATTTAGTCACACGCACTACGAGTAATCCGAGGGATTTAAAACGAGTTGAAAATTGGATTTTCTGATCAAGAGAAATAAGTCGAATCTGAGTTAATCAGAGGCGCAACGGAAACTTAAAATGGCTAAGTCTTTTGAAGGATTATTGGGCGAATTAAATGAGTTTAATTCGCGATGGAATCGGCTTGGTTTGGCCGGCCAAAGAGGATGTCCACCCTCTTGGTGTGGCCGGCCATTAAAAAGGGAAGAAACCAATTTCATTGGTTTAATTAATAAAATAAATCTTGTGCGATTTGTTTTATAAATTATGGATAAATAAATTTGTGTAATGAAATTTATATAAATAAATTTATAGAAATTTATTCTTTTTTATGGAAATTAAAATGATCCATGGAATGGTTTATTTTAATTTTATAAAATCAATTATGAATTGATTTTTCCATAATAAGAATGTTTATAAATTTCTTATAAAATTTATTCCATAATAAAAGGAGAGATGAATTAGTTTTATTATAAAGTTAGTTATAATAAAACTTGGTTTAAACAGAATAATTCATAAGAGAATTTATAGGATAAATTTCTTATGAAAAATTCCGTTAAGAGGGAAACTTGGCAAGGGAGATGATACTATATAGAGGAAACAAATGCAAGCCCTTAAATCCAATCGATAGAGCTATCAAGAGATTTATTTCTCTCCCTCTCTCTCTTATTCTCTCTTCTCCTTTCCCTTAGGGCCGGCGCCCACCTTGAGTCCTAGCGCCGGCGCCCCCCTTTGCAAACCCTAGGGCCGGCGCTCCATCTTCTCCAAGTGGTTGCCGTGAGCCATCAAGACGAAGGAGAAGCCAACCAAGAAGAAGAAGAAGCGGATCACATCTCCTTCCTTCCCGGAATTTGGATTCCGATTCTTGGTGGTTAGTTTCCTTTCTTCTTTCTTGATCTTCTAGTTGTGTCTTCGGAGAATCTAGTAGTTCTCGTCGGCACAAAACTCATGGCTTTGCGAAGTCATCCCGAAGAGAACTCGGCGTGGACGCGAATAGAGGCGGAGCTTCCAAGGGACGCTACGGTTGGATCTCGTCCCTTACTTCGAGTTACGAGAGGTACTTAGTAAATTAGTTTACCTTTCCGCAAAGTTTTAATTTATGATTATGTCCACACATCATAAGGTTACATGCTAGATACGTGGTTAAAATAATTTAGGAAATTATTTTATGCTAATTCTTTCGTTGCACGTAAAAATTTAAAATTTTACGAACCCGTCTCCTTGTCAACATGCACCCGGTCCCAACAAAATGTAGGTATTTTCTAGCCTAGTGTTTGATGTATACTAAAAGACTTATCTTTTTATATGATCATCTACATTTTGAAAGAGAATCACAACAACACAATTGCATGTTTAAATTAGTATATGCATAAACAGTCTCATACTCTGCATTGTAGATAACATGGTGTATGGTGACGCACAGAAGATCATGTTATCAGTTCCTTGCATAGTATAAGTAGAGGCTCACAACCGAGATGGAGTTGGACAAACTATCGGGATAGTTGTAGTGTAATTAGATATGGTTTGTCTTGACCATAGAATTACACTAGTGTGCTTTGTGTACATTGAGCAAGACCAAAATAGAAGTCATCCAATTCGTACTGACTTAATAATTGGATTGGACCTCAGATTATTATGAAGTACAATCTCTAAATTCCGATATAATAACGGACACGTATAGTTAATATTTTGTTTCTTTGATTTATCAATGGGCGAGATTTATTCTGCTAAATCAATAGGCCCGGTAAGTTGGGAAATAATATTAATTATATGGTGTGCCATTGATTATTGACGGAATTCATGTCCTGGTGAGTCGGGATGATGATGCCCCTGTTGGGTATGGCTTGGCGGGTTTCCTTAGCGAAGACTTGGTCGTCCTTGAGAGACCTATCCATGTCTACGAATAAAAAAATAATCCGAATGGAGACCCATCTCCCAACGACCATCTCGTGTCGTATCGAACGATCCAAATTACAACTCGGCCAATCACAAAGATCGGGCCTTGTAATTTGCTTGACCGTTCGACCGTGAAAAAGGCGACGAGTGGATCACCGTCTATTGTGTTTATGGTCGGGGTCCAATTATTTAATTATTGGCTATGATACAAAATCAAAACAATTAAATAATTCACATAAAATGATAAGGCAATTAAAACATGGCACACAATTAACAAAGGAGCTTGGGAAAGAATTATACCTTTCCGATCACCTCGCGGCCTTCTACCTTATGTCCCTCCCTTCCCGGACGTCGTGTGGGCGACGATCTACCGAGAACCGAGATCACCAAGGCGGCTAATCAATCACGCTTTCTTCTTCTCTCCTAGCCGAACCTAACCCTAACCTAGGGTTAGCGCCGCCGGCCCCTTTGCTGCCTTCTCCCTTGCGCCGCCGGCCAACATCAACCACCAAGGCCCCACCGGCCAACTGCTGACCTCGAGAAGGAACTGAAGAAGAAGATGGAGAGGAAAGAACCCCTCCTTCTAACTCAAAACCTGATCGCAACCTCTCCCTTCTCTGCCTTCCGCCGCCGCCGCCGAGACTCCTTGCGCCACCTCCTTCCGGCCGCCGGACCTTCCTCTCTCACTGACGCTCACCACAAAGGAGAGGTGACTCTCCACTCCTTGTCTAGTGATGCTTTCTCATAGTGGACTTGAGGGAGGAAGAAGAAAACAAGAGGATGATCACCCCTTGTTGTCGTGACCTAGGAGAGAGAAGGAGAGGAGAGGAGAGAAATATTTGAGTTGGATGATTAACCTTGGTTTCTTGATCTCATAGGGTATTTATAGGGCTAAGGTAGGGACCAAGAGAAGGAGTTGGATCTTGGCCCACCAATGGATCTAAACCCGATCCATTAATTAAGATCCATTCCACTAAAGGTTCTTAATTGAACTTCCTCACCAACCCCCATATTTTCATATGGGCTCCAAATATTACGAGTCGTCCATCCCCCCGTGTTTAAGATATCGAATGCTCGTTAATTAATTTAAATTACTGACAATTCAAATTAATTAACTTCTGAATCCTTGACTAGTACCACTCAACCTTATCATCAAGCCGGATCAAATCCACCTGCAGGGTTTAGTATGATGAACCTTTTTAGCTCATCAGGGGGACATCATCATCCCGACTCACTAAGACACGGATTTCGTCAATAATCAACATCGCATCATATTATTAATATTATCTCCCAACTCACCAGGCCTATCGAGCTAACAGAATAGATCTCGCTCATTGGTTAATCAAATAAACAATAATTAATAATATATGTCCGTTATTATATCGGGATTAAGGGATCGCACTCCATAATAAAATCTGAGGTTCTATCCAATTATAAAGGCCAGTATAAATTGGTTAACCTCTGGTTTTAGTCCTGCTCAATGTACTCAAAGCACACTAGTGTAATTCTATGGTTAAGACCAACCACACCTAATTACACTACAACCATCCTGATGGTTTTGTCCAATTCCATCTCGGTTGTGAGCCTCTACTTATACTAGGCAAGGAACTGATAACATGATCTTCCGTGTGACACCACACACCATGTTATCTACAATACGAATTAATGGACTTTGTGCATGCACTAATATAAACAGGCACCTAGTGTAGTTGTGATTATCTTTTAAAAATGAAGATGTTCATATAAAGAAATCATGTCTTTCAGTATACACATCTTACAATCTCCCACTTATACTTAAAGACTTTGCTGTTCTCTCATTGTCATACATCTAACTCCCATGTCCTCTACATGTCGATCAAAAGCTCTAGATGGAGGAGCTTTAGTGAAAGGATCTGCCAGGTTATCCTCTGATGTAATCTTGGCGACAACCACTTCTCCTGGCTTTATGATTTCTCGTATCAGGTGGTACTTACGCTTGATGTGTTTACTCGCCTTATGGGCTCGTGGTTCCTTCGAGTTTGCAACTGCACCACTGTTATCACAAAAGATTGTGATAGATCTGGGCAAACCAGGAATCACATCCAAGTCCATGATGAAGTTCATGAGCCATACAGCTTCCTTGGCTGCCTCTGAGGCTGCCACATACTCAACTTCCATGGTAGAGTCCGTCATGCATTTCTGCTTGACACTCCTCCAAACAATGGCACCACCTCCTAAAGTAAACACAAACCCTGAGTTAGACTTACTCTTGTCCCTGTCTGACTGGAAATCTGAGTCCGTGTAACCCACAGGGACTAATTGGTCTGCCTGGTAAACCAGCATATAATCCCTAGTCAGTCTCAGGTATTTCAATATATGCTTTACCGCAGTCCAATATCCCTGTCTAGAGTTACTCTGATATCTGCTAACCATGCATACGGTAAAACAGATATCTGGTCTCGTGCACAACATAGCATACATGAGGCTTCATACTGCCGAAGCATAAGGAACCACCTTCATTTCCTCTATCTCCTTTGATGTTTTCGGACACATCTCCTTGGATAGAGAAACTCCATGCTTAAAGGGTAAGATACCCTTCTTGGAGTTTTCCATGCTAAAACGAGACAAGATAGTGTCAACATATGAAGCTTGGGATAAGCACAACATCATTTTCTGGCGATCCCTTATGACCTTGATCCCAAAGATGTGTCCTGCTTCTCCCAAGTCCTTCATATCAAACTATTTTGACAGCCATAGACTTACGTCTGATAACACTTTGACATTGTTGCCAATTAACAAAATGTCATCTATGTAAAGTACAATAAACACCACTACGTTTTCGTCACATCTTTTGTATACACATGACTCATCCGGGCTTTGAGTAAATCTATATGACTGGATTACTTCATCAAAGCGGATGTTCCAAGATCACAAAGCTTGCTTCAATCCATAAATGGACCGATTAAGCTTGCATACTAAATGCACTTTGCCCTTTGCAATGAATCCTTCTGGTTACTGCATGTAGATGGTCTCCTCAAGACATCCGTTAAGGAAAGTTGTCTTGACGTTCATCTGTCATACCTCATAGTCCTTATGAGCTGCAATAGATAAGAGAATCCGGATCGACTTAAGCATGGCTACCGGCGAAAATGTCTCCTCATAATCGATACCCTCTTTCTGAGTGTACCCTTTCGCAACAAGCCTAGCTTTGAAGGTCTCAACCTTCCCGTCTAATCCTCTCTTTCTCTTGTAGATCCACTTGCATCCAATGACTTTTACACCATTTGGTGGTTCTACTAATTCCCAGACATGATTAGAATACATAGATTCTATCTCAGAGTTCATTACCCTTTGCCAAGAATCTGCATCCTTATCTTGGAGGGTCTCGTCATAGGTCCAGGGATCCGGTTCATGTTTACCAGAGACCAAGTCCGAAGATTCTCCCAAAAACATGAACCTCTCAGGCTGTCTAACAACCCTCCCACTGCGACGAGGTACCACCTGTGTATCCTCAGTGACACGCGGTGCAATGACTTGTGTTGTGTCCTCTTGTACAATTGGTCCTAAGGTTGGAACGCCCCCACTTAACTCTTCAAGCACTAGTCTACTGTTGGGCTTGTCGTTCATCACATAGTCGTCTTCTAAGAATCTGACATTCGTGCTAACGATTACCTTCTGATCCTTAGGACTATAGAACAGACCACCTTTCGTTCCCTTAGAATAACCTATAAGCAAACGTACTTCTGTCCGAGATTCCAACTTATCAGTATCTCCCTTCAGCACATATGCTGGACTAGCCCAAATCCAAATATGTCCTAGACTAGGCTTTCACCCAGTCCACAATTCTATGGGAGTAGAAGGGACTGACATAGATGATACCATGTTCAGAATGTACGCAGCTGTATCCAGAGCATATCCCCAGAATGAATCAGGTATATCAGAATAGCTCATCATTAACCTAACCATTTCCATAAGAGTCCTATTCTTTCTTTCTGCAACATCGTTCTGTTGGGGTGTACCGGGTGCAGTTAGCTGGGACTGAATCCCAGCCTCTGATAAGTATGTCATAAACTCTCCAAAGTGGTACACTTCACCATGATCTGATCGTAGTGTTTTGATACCTTTACCTTGACTATTCTCCACATCAGCCTTGAACTCTTTGAACTTATCAAAGCATTCAGACTTGCGACGCATCAGTTAAATGTATCCATACCTTGAATAATCATCAATAAAAGCGACGAAGTATTCAATGCCACCTCTAGCCTGGAATCACATAGGACCACACCAATCAGAATGAATCAGTTCCAAAACGTCTTTCGCCCTATACCCCTTGACCTTGAAAGGCCTCTTGGTCATCTTATCTTCTAAGCAAGACTCACAGGTCGAGAGGTCTTCCACCACCAATGAACCCTGGGGCCCATCGGCTATCAACCTCTGAATCCTACTAAGGTTAATATGACCAAGCCTAAGGTGCCAAAGATACGTCTGATTCATCTTAGAAGGCTCCTTTCTCTTATTTAAGTTAGATGATGAGCTATTAATCTCAGTTTGCATCATAGGAGTTGTTGGTTCTAGAGTGTACAGATTGCCAACCATAGTACTCGAACAGATAATTTCTATATTTCTTTTTATAACAACATTGTTATCAAAAGCAACAGAATATCCATCCTTTATCAACATAGAAACTGAAATTAAATTCGTTCTAAACGAGGGTACATATAAGCAATCTCTCAGAACTAACACTTTATTGTTAGGATCGATGGCTCAGCTAGAGGGGGGGGGTAAATAGCTCTTTTCGATTTTTCTCTACAATAGTTTTAACACAATGCAAAATATAATGGAAAATAATAGATTCAATGCCAACAAGAGTATTTTACTTGGTATCCACCCGAACGGGTGACTAATCCAAGGATCCACGCGGTTGCACACTCTCCACTATGAAACCCTCCTTCAAAGGTGGAGAAACCTTTACAAACGTTATTTTCTTCCTCATTACAAGATCACGATGAAAGCTAGAGGAAGAGTAGATCAAATGGAGCACTAGCAGCACTTCGGTAAAGTGGATAACAGTACCCAACTTGTGCTAAGAAGTCCCCTTTAAATAAGAGAACAAGACAACTTAACAAGCTGTCCAGACCCGCACCAGTTGACTACCTATTTGGCAGTCGACTGGTCTAGCTTTAAATGCTAGCCAATGGCTAGTTTTTCGGGGTTACCAGTTGATTGCTCCTGGAGCAATCGACTGGTCCGGAGTGAAAATCATGCTGTGAGTTGTGGCAGTCGACTGCCCAGTCTCTCCACTCACTTACATTCACTCTGAACACTCTCCTTCACGTGTGCCTTCAGGTGCACTCCCTTGGCTCGCCCCTTGAAGTCATCTTCCTCTGGCTATCCTCCATCGGATGCGCACATAAGCCTTCCCTTGGCTTGCCTCCATGCCACCCTTCACGTGTGCCCTTGAAGTCCACTTCCCGGCTTGCCCTTGGAGTTCTCCTCCCTCGGCTCTTGTCTCTCGGATATGTTCTCCATGTGTGATTCTCCAAGTCCTGCAAACTCAATCACACATATCAAATACAACACATAACCCTAACCTTAAATTTATTGGCACACACATCAAAACCATGATCTTCCCGATCATTCTTGGGTCGATTGCCTCAACAATCTCCCCCTTTTTGATGTATGGCAATATGTTAAAGTTTAGGGATAAAATACCAGTCAACAAAGTAAATAACAAGAGCAATTGAAAATATAAGACATAACAAAACCTAAGAGGTAACCTCCCCCTTAATCTATGTCATTTTTAATTCTTCATCATAGTCCAATATTAAGTCAAGATTTTAGCTAAAAATTGGACTTAAACTACCCATTCTCCCCCTTTAACACCATCAGAAATGCTTTCCTACAGCAATATTAATCTATGCCATCAAATGAGGGAATAACTCACTTTCGAAAAAAATTCAGAATCTGAAAACAGGCGTGGGGCAGTCGACTGATTCTCTGTCAGTCTGATATTTCAGCCTCTGAGTCGAGTTTCAGAAACGTCCAAAAATTTTTAGAAAATTCCAAAAATTATAAAAATTTGCAAGCATGTTTGATATAACATCCTCTATCAAGGAAAAATTTCAAACATGCTTGACTTTTGACTAAAGTCTCAAAATCCTTGAAAACACTAATTTTGTATCAAATTTCCAATCCAATTGTGAACTCATACATGTTTCAAGGTCATACCAACATAAATAAAACTTAAAATGGTTTTCTAATATTTAAAATGTTCAACCATGATTTTTGAGCAAGGTGTCCATTAATTAAACACATTCTTTTCCCATGGTTGGTCTATTTTCAATGAATTTGATACATTTAATGATTCAACATTATGCTGCAAGCACAAATGAACCAAATGTATCATCCTAACATCCCATATGTAAGAACACAATCATAAACTAAGTAATATGAGATGTTTTCAAGGTAAACCTTATTTTTGCCCAATTCATCATGAATTTCTACTATGGTCTACAAATTCCCCCTCAATGTCTCAAGTCAACCAAATTTCAAAAATTTGAAATTCTAATACCATGATTGACTTATCCCAAATCCTCTAACCCTTGAGGATTGACTTTAGTACCCAATAGTAATGTTTCCTAATTGGGTTAAGCAAGTACTCCTTAGGGATCCATTTCTTACTTACAGTCTTGGTCTTTGATTGTCCTCTACCAATTAGGCAATGATATGTTTTCCCATTGTTAGACTTCCCAAACCCTAATCCCTCTTTCCTAAAGCTTGCTCTTTGGCTCCCAATAATCATATCTAATGTTTTTGAGCCAACTTCAAACTTCCTAAGTGCTTGGGTAAGGCTATCTACCTTTTCCCTTAAGTCCTTATTTTCTTCTTCTAAAAATGAGTCATTTGTGTTAGAAGAAGAGACATGCTCATTGTCCTTAATTTCCATTGATGCTAATTTATCCTTTAACATGCAATTTTCCCTTTTTAGGCACTTAATCTTCTTTTTAGCATTAACTAAGTCATCACTAGTACTAGAAATAATTTTGATAAGAATAGAAGTGGGTAAGTTATGTACCTCACTTACCGAGAAGTCCGATTCCGAGGTGGAGCCTCCCCCTTCACTTGAGCTCCCTTCCTCTTCACTTGAACTTTTCTCCTCTTCAAATTCGGACGTCGTTGAGACAATGTCATCGATTCCCATTAGTGCACAATGGGATACAAAATGCTCCTCCTCCTCCGATGAAGATGGATCATCCCATGTAGCCTTCAAGTTTTGCACCTACTTCTCCTTCTCTTTTGATTTCTTCTTTCCTTCTTTCTTCTTTCCTTTCTTCTTTTTCAAGAGAGGACACTCATCTCTCATGTGTCCTTCTCCTTGGCAATTATAGCAAATAATCTTTCTTGATCTATGTTTGCTCCATGATTCTTTCCTACCATGAGACTTGTTAGTAGAAAATTATTTAAATGCTTTTCTTATCTTTCTTACTATGTAGGCTTCCACATCACTACCCATGGAAGCACTCGATTCCTCCGAATCGGATGATGAGACCTCCTTCTTCTTACCTTTTCCCTTGTTTTCCACAAGGGCTATACTCTTTGGCTTGTAGTATGATTCTTCGATTGTTCCTCCAACTCGAGTCTCATGAAGCTCCATGGTTGAGAAAAACTCCTCTAGAGACGTTTTCTCTAGGTCCTTTGAGATGTAGTACGAATCCACCATGGAGCTCCAAGTTGATGTTCTTGGGAAGGCATTTAGGGCTTTCATCACAATGTCTCGGTTGGATAATTATTCCCCTACACTTGTTAGCCCATTAAGAATTTCATTAAATCTAGCATGTAAGCTTGTAACCTTCGCCCCTTTATCAAGCTTGATGTTGTTGAGTTGGGACCGAAGAAGATCTCTTTTTGCCATTTTCGCTTCCGAAGTTCCTTCATGAAGTTCCACTAACTTGTCCCATAAATCCTTGACACTTGAGTAGTTTCCAATCCTTGTCACTTCTTATTGCGGAAGCATACTAAGTAGATGATGCAAGGCTTTTGAATATTCCAAGTGATCATCTTTTTGCTTCTTGCTCCACCTTACTTTCTCAAGAAGCTTATTTTCTTGATCCCTAGGTATCTCAAAACCGTTTTCCATGATTAGCATAATATCGAAATCGGTATTGAAAAATACCTCCATTTTCTTCTTCCACCATGAAAACTCTCCCTCGAATTTTGGTGGTTGAATGGGTGAGCCGACCATTTCAATGATTGCTCTTCTTGGCGGTTAGTCTGTTGAAGGCGTCCTTGCGCTCTGATACCACTTGTTAGGATCAATGGCTCGGCTAGAGGGAGGGTGAATAGCTCTTTTCGATTTTTCTCTACAATAGGGTTAGCACAATGCAAAATATAATGGAAAACAATAGATTCAATGCTAACAAGAGTATTTTACTTGGTATGCACCCGAACGGGTGACTAATCCAAGGATCCACGCGGTTGCACACTCTCCACTATGAAACCCTCCTTCATAGGTGGAGAAACCTTTACAAACATTGTCTTCTTCCTTTTTACAAGATCACGATGAAACCAAGAGGAAGAGTAGATCAAATGGAGCACTAGCAGCACTTCGGTACAGTGGAGAACAGTACCCAACTCGTGCAAAGAAGTCCCCTTTAAATAAGAAAACAAGACAACTTAACAAGCTGTCCAGACCCGCACCAGTCGACTGCCTATTTGGCAGTCGACTGATCTAGCTTTAAATGCTAGCCAACGGCTAGTTTTTCGGGGTTACCAGTCGAGGTCCAGAGTGAAAATCATTTTGAGTTTTGGCAATCGACTGCCCAGTCTCTCCACTGACTTACATTCAGTCTGAACACTCTCCTTCACGTGTGCCTTCAGGTGCACTCTCTTGCCTCGCCCCTTGAAGTCATCTTCCTCTAGCTATCGTCCCTCGGATGCGCACACAAGCCTTCCCTTGGCTTGCCTCCATGCCACCCTTCACGTGTGCCCTTGAAGTCCACTTCCCAGCTTGCCCTTGGAGTTCTCCTCCCTCGGCTCTCGTCCTTCAGATATGTTCTCCATGTGTGATTCTCCAAGTCCTGCAAACTCAATCACATATATCATATACAACACAAAACCCTAACCCTAAACTTATTGGCACACTGATGGACCCTAACTAGGTGTCACAAAAGTGGGTCTCAAAATTTAGATATGTGTAAGCTGGAAACCCTTTTTGCTATCAAAGAATGAAAACGTAGTAAAGGGGCCACAGGTCGTATTTTTCCTAGGGCTAGTTGAGATTTTCTGATTCGAGCTCGAGTTTATGTGTCGTTGATATTTTTGGGTTTCGAATAAATCTGGGTTTGGATTGCAATACAGAATTGAAAACTTAATGACAAGAAAGAGAGCTAAACTAATGAACTAAGCAAGTGATGTCAACTAATAACTCAATCAATGGGAAACAAAATCAACCAAGGGAACTTAACTAAATTTGGAAGAGCAAATCTGAATTCAAATTGCAAATCAAACTGCTAAGCAGATTAATAAAACAATGCTGAAATTCAATGGAAACAAAAGCAGAATTCCCTTGATACAACTTGCCAGAACAATTCTAACTGCAGACTTTAACTGGATACAAGCAAAAGAATTTGAAGCAACCAATCAACTGTAGATTCAGCAACTAATGGATTCGGAAACGAATGAATGTGAAGCAGAAATTCAGAGCCAAAACTGATATACAGAAATGCTTAAAATGCAGAAGTGAGAGGCAGACTTAAGCAAGTTGACTGCAGAAATGCAATTGCTGATCAAATGCTGAAACTAACAATGCATGCTGAATTCGAACACAAAAGTACACTACAAGGTGTATTAATCTTGATCCAAATCAGAACTGAGATTGCACTTGATACACTATCGGAATTACTAAACTGAAACTGCAGAGATTAAAGCTAAATGGCAGAATGGGTATTCAGGAATACAGAAATGAGGACTGCAGAAATAAAACTTTAAACAAAAAGCAGAGCAAACCAAGCAACTGAAAATGAATGCACAAAACCAATGATCGGAAAAGATTAAGAAGGACTGATGATCATCGAACACAAAATCCAGAATTGCTAGGCTGAAAACTGCTGAAAATAAATTGATGTGCAGGAAACAAACTGATACACCAAACAAGGGAATGAACGCAGGATTACTAAGCTAAATAGAAACTCGGAAACGAAGCTAAAAGTGAAACAAACTTAGATCAACCAAATTAACACACTAAATGTGGAATAAACTGAAGAATTCCGAAACTAAAGTGAATTTGCAAAAATCGGCTGATACGCAAGCTAAAACTGGAAGCATGAACTGATACACAGCAATTAAACTATGAAGTAAACTGAATTGTAAAAGATTTGTTCACTAAACAAACTACCTACTGATTAACTTGAAGACTTGAACCCTAATTAAGCATAAACAATTCAGTAAACGAAGTTGCACATTCTGAAACAGAGACAGTAACGAAACAAGCTGCAGAAATGGAAATTACAGCTAAAACAAAAGAAATTAGCTAAAGAAACTAAGCCTCAATCCTTCCCTAGCTCAAAACCTCCTTGCCGTCACACAAGGGCAAGCCAAGAACCCCTTCAGCACCGCAAATCCCTGGAAGATTGTCTCTGCGATCGATTCTGCTCAATCTGCACTCAGCTGGGAATTCCAATCCGAACTCCTCGATCTCAATGTAAGGGATTGCGATGATGATTTGAAGATGTTCTGAGCACTCCAGAGAACCCCTCCAGATGGCTCAGATGGACGAAAAGGGCACGCGGGTGAGATCCAAGCGATCGGATCACAGAACTGTCGAAACCCTCAAACAGCTCTGTTCCGGCGCAATTTTGAGCTGAAATCTCCACAGAAGCTTCGTCCAATTGATCCAGATCTTGTTCCAATGAAGAAATTGAGTGGTCGCGCCCACGGATTGAAGAAAACTGAAGAAAACTCGAAGAAAACATGAAGAAAAACAAAGACGAAGAAACAATGCAGCGAAGACGCGACGCTGTGCCCTGTGCAGAAGTTTTGATTAAATACTTAGCAATGGACAACCCAGATTTGCCTGATTCAATCCAACGGTTGGATCTCATTTGATCTGAACCAAAATTTGAAGATGTTGATCAAGAGTCAGGATCTGCCTCGGGGTAGCTCGGATCTTCCAGATTTGCAATGGATGGCCCAAATCAACCTGATCTTTGAATGGACAGTCTAGAGCCCTCTGATCTTGATCCAACGGCTGAATGATCTCTGATTTGGATGAAACCTTCAGATCTTGATTAGAGTGCTTAATTAACCTTAAACCCAGCTCGGATTTAGCAGATTATTGGTGGATGGTCCAGATCAGCCTTATCTTTGAATAGACGATCTAGATCCTCATGGCTTGATCCAACGACTGGATTTTCTCCGATTTACCCCTAAACTTCTAGATCTCATTATGAAGGTCAGATCTACTTTTCCTCAGCTGGGATCCATCTGATTTGCCCTAGATGATCCAAATCTGCTTATCATATGAATGGATGGCTCATAGTTCTCTAGAGCTTGATCACCTTGATCTGAGCCTGATTCTAACCAATCTTGACCTCGGTCCATGATCCTTTCAAAGCCTACAAACATTGATTCACAATTAAGTTCCAAAATCTTTCAAATATCTAAAGATTTGCAATAAAGCCCAAAATAAAGCTAATCTATAGAACCGAGGGTAAATTCATGTTTAAGCATGTAAAATAGGGGTTAAACATGGATTTTAGAGTCTAAAATAGTCAACAAAATCGTACTTATCACACACACATCAAAACCATGATCTTCTCGATCATTCTTGGGCCAATTGCCTCAACATTTATTTCTCTCAAAAGACAAATAAAAGACTCTCATTGCAACTGCTGCCACTTCCGTAGCATCGCCCATGTAGACCACGATTTCTCTATCAGCTAGCCGTCGGGTTTCTTGGAACCCCTGCAAAGTATTGCAGACATGGTCAGTGGCTCCCGTATCTACACACCAGGTACTGGTAGATAGCACCGCTAAACATGTTTCAACGACTAAGCATGAAGAATACCATTATCTTGACGACGGGGACAGTTTGCCTTCCAGTGCCCAGTTTGCTTGCACGTGAAGCATTTGCCTTTCGGCTTCTTCACGCTAGTCCGTGGTCCTTGCGATGCTGCAGCCTTCTTGAACCCACCTTGTTTCTTCTTCTTTCTGCCTTTCGGCATAGAAGTAGAAACCTTCTGAGTAACTAAGGCCTGCGAGTTCTGACGAAAGAGGCCCTCTGCCGCCTGGAGTTTTCCTAGCAGTTCACCCAACGTATATTCAGGTTTGTTCATATTGTAGTTGAGTCTGAACTGCTCAAAACCACTAGGCAAAGACTGGAGTACAATATCTGAAGGATCGATTTAGGCGTGCAGAGGGGGCTGAATGCACTTTTTCGAATCTTGGATCTCTAAAGAATTGTTAGCGCAGCAGAAATAATATGTAAAAGAGACAGAAACAATGCTAACACTTATCAGTTACTTGGTATCCACCCAGATGGGTGACTAGTCCAAGGATCCACGCCGCGAGCACCACTTTTCACTATCGAAATGTCTCCTTGAGGTGGAGAAACCTTTACAGCAAGATCTTCCTCTTTACAGATGCAGAAATACAATGGAGGAAGCAAGAAACACTCTACAATTTGGCAGCACTTCGTTACTGTACGGAACCGTACCGTACACGTACAAAACATGCTCCTTTTATAGGTGAACAGGACAGATTCGCAATCTGTCCAGCCCGCACCAGTCGACTGCCCCTAGGGCAGTCGACTGGCCTAGCATTAATTGCTAGTCAACGGCTAGCCAACGGCTAGTTTCGGGGATATACCAATCGACTGCCCAGATGCCAGTCGACTGGTCCGTGGCCGCAAACTTTCTGTGGGTTTTGGCAGTCGACTGCCTCCAGTCCAGTCGACTGCCCTGCCTCCCAGCTTAGTTTTAGCCACTTCGGACCTTCTCCTTCGCGTGTGCCTTCAGGTCTGCTCCCTTGGCTCGCCTCTTGAAGTCCCCTTCCTCTGTCTATCGTCCCTCAGATGCGCACGCAAGCCTTCCCTTGGCTTGCCTCCATGCCACCCTTCACGTGTACCCTTGAAGTCCACTTCCAGGCTTGCCCTTGGAGCTCTCCTCCCTCGGCTCTTGTCCCTCGGATATGTCCACCATGTGTGATTCTCCAAGTCCTGCAAACTCAATCACACACATCAAATACAACATAACACTCTAACCTTAAACCTATTCACCCACACATCAAAACCATGATCTTCTAATCATTTAAGGGATGATTGCCTCAACAATCTCCCCCTTTTTAATGTGTGGCAATATGTTTAAGTTAGAGATAAACAACAACCACAATAGCAATAGCAACACATAGCAATTGAAAAATCATAAGACATAGTAACCTTAAGAGGTAACCTCCCCCTTAACCTATGTCTTCCCTCATTTTCAATTCTAGTCACAATTCAAGTTAATTTCCACTTAACAACATCAATATGTTAAAAAAATATATAAGACATATTAGAACCTAAGAGGTACCTCCCCCTTAATTCAAGTCTTCTCCCAAATTTTAGCCTTTCAAGGTCTAAGTTGGACAAAATACCCAAAATCATCCTTTTTAAGTCAAAATTCTAATTTAAACCATCCATTCTCCCCCTTTGACACCATCAAAATGATTCCCTCAAGCAACCAAAACCCATGGCATCAAATGAAAGAATTTTCAATTTCTGAAATTTCTCACAGTGGCTGAAAAATAGGCGTGCCAGTCGACTGCCCATGGGGCAGTTGACTGATACGCAATTAGTCTGATATTTCAGGTTTTCTGTCGAATTTCAGAAACTCCCAGAAAATTTCAAAAAATTCCAAAAATTATAAAATTTTGCATACATGTTTGAAATGTTATACTCTATCAGGGAAAAATATTAAACCATATAAAATTTCAACCATGCATGAATTTTGATAAAAAATCCAAAATTTTTTAAAACCACTACTTTTTGTATCAAACTTTGAAACCAATTTTGCAATCATATGAATTCTAAAAGCATGGCAAAGTATGTAAGACATAAAATGATTTTCAAAAGTTTAAAATATCCAACTATGATATTTGGGCAAAGTGTCCATTGATTAAACACTTGCCTTCTCCATAGTTGGTCTAGTTTTCATGTTTTGATACTCTCAATGGTTCAACAATGTGCCACAAGCACAAGTGATCCAAATGTACCACCCTAATGGATCAAGCACCCTTTTTCAAAGCTAATATCTCCAAGTTCATACTATACTTCCACAGAACACATTCCAAGTCCTCTTCTTAAGGATGTAAACTCCGATTCGGGAAGAGGCTTGGTAAATATGTCGGCTAGGTTCGACTTTGATTCAACATAGTATAGTTCTATGTCTCCCCTTGCCACATGGTCTCTAATGAAGTGATGTTTCACTTCAATGTGTTTTGTCCTAGAATGGTGAACCGGATTTTTGGTTAAATTGATTGTGCTTACATTATCACACAAGACTTTGACTTTGGTGTAATGTAGCTCATAATCCTCTAAGGTGTGTATGATCTATTAGTGATATGAGAGAAGTGTCCTAAGGCAATCGCCTTATGATTGTAAATATTTATTTTAATAAATGATAATTCACTATTTGAGTATACATGTTTATGTATTTGATTGAGATCATAAACTCATCTACCGAATGTCCGCAATACAATTCACAGCATAAGAGAATTTGTGATGGGATCCCAACTAGTGATTATCTCTACATGTGCAATTGTGAAGTATTGAAATTATCCCTAGTCGATGAATTGATAAAAATGGACACTATCAATTCTGTTGAGACTAGCATGGGTTATTCTCTAATCAGCTGATTCTCACTGGCTGGTGACATTGGGATGTCCGGAGATAAACATGGATGCTAGTTAAGGGAACTAGTTCATTGGAGTGACTAGCAGTAAAACTTCATATGGTAATCTATAAAGATATGTCAATGAAGTTCTTACTGCAGCTTAAGAGCGATGTTCCTTTAACTTGCGGTGTTCAAGTCATCTTGGTCATGGAGACTTATACTTTAACATCTTAAGCAAGCATCTCCAAGGAGGTGCGGACCCAGGATGATTGGGTATGAGCCGAAGTGCCCGAAGATGTTTGAACAGCCTACAAAGGATTCACCACTCCTTGCGAGGAGATGTATACCCAGGCCTATCGTCGGATTGTTACTCAAAATCTCTGGCCAGAGTATATCATGTTTACAGTGCGAGTCTCTTAAATACATGAAAGTAATTAGAAATCCAAAGGACGAGAAAGACACTACTTGGGCTAGGTGTGACGTAGTCAGTCTAGTGGGGACTGGCACAAACAGACCATGTCCTGAACCAAGTGGGTATAAGCTGGTGAAGGGAATGGGGCACGATTCATTAGAGTTGCTGAAGGGTTTCAGAATTACTTCTGAGGTTAACCGTTGATCTTTCGATTAATTGGGGGTCATGATGTACTACTAGGTGCCACTCATGATCGTTCTATAATTAGTTGATTATAGACGGCCAACATAAATCGAAAGCCTATTTAGTCACACACACTACGAGTAATCCGAGGGATTTAAAATGAGTTGAAAATTGGATTTTCCGATCAAGAGAAATAAGTTGAATCTGAGTTAATCAGAGGCGCAACGGAAACTTAAAATGGCTAAGTCTTTTGAAGGCTTATTGGGCGAATTAAATGAGTTTAATTCGCGATGGAAACGGCTTGGTTTGGCCGGCCAAAGAGGGTGTCCACCCTCTTGGTTTGGCCGGCCATTAAAAAGGGGATAAACCAATTTAATTAGTTTAATTAATAAAATAAATCTAGCGTGATTAGTTTTATAAATTATGGATAAATAAATTGATATATATATAAAGAAATTTATATAAAGAGATTTATAAAGAAATTTGTAGTAAATTTATTCTTTTTATGGAAATTAAAATGAACCATGAGTTGGTTTAATTTTAATTTATAAAATCAATTATGAATTGATTTATCCATGATAAGAAAATTTTATACAAATTTATTCCATAATTAAAAGGGAAAGAGAATTTGTTTTATTATAAAGTTAGTTATAATAAAAACTAGGAATAACGGAATAAATCATAAGAAACTTTATAAGATAAATTTCTTATGATAACTAATTCCGTTAATTCTGTTAAGAGGGAGACTTGGCAAGGGAGAGGCTACTATATAAGGGAACCAAAGGCAAGCCCTTAATTCCAATTGAGTAATCAAGAGATTAGTAGCTTCCTCTCTCTCTCTCTCTTATTCTCTTCTTCCCTTCTCCCAAGCTAGGGCCGGCGCCCATCTTCCAAGCTAGGCCCGGTGCCCCTTGTCCAAGCTAGGGCCGGCGCAACCTCAACCTCCCTTGAGGTTGCCGTGAGTCACCATCACCAAGGAGAAGCCAACCAAGAAGAAGAAGAAGCGGATCACAACTCCTTCCTTCTCGGAATTTAGATTCCGTTACTTTGGTGGTTAGTTTCCTTTCTTCTTTCTTGATCTTCTAGTTGTGTCTTCGGAGAATCTAGTAGTTCTCATCGGCACATAACTCGTGGCTTTGCGAAGTCATCCCGAAGAGAACTCGGCGTGGACGCGAATAGAGGCGGAGCTTCCAAGGGACGCTACGGTTGCATCTCGTCCCTTACTTCGAGTTACGAGAGGTACTTAGTAAATTAGTTTACTTTTTCATAAAGTTTTAATTTATGATTATGTCAACATATCATAAGGTTGCATGCTAGATACAAGGTTAAAATAATTTAGAAAATTATTTTATGATAATTCTTCCGCTGCACGTAAAAATTTAAAATTTTACGAACCCGTATCCTTGTCGACATGCACCCGGTCCCAACAGTGGTATCAGAGCCGGTTAGTGTTTGACATAATCATATAATTGTTTTGCGGAAAACTTTGTCATGATCTCAATTTTGGAAAATTTTTTAATTTTGGAAACTTTCCAATTATGATAAATTTTAGATTTAGGAATTTCAAAGTTTGGAAATCCTCATGAAATTTCGCAAACGTTTGAAATATCCTAGTTTCTGAAATTTTATGATAATTGTGAAAACTTCCCATCTTTGGAAACTTTCCATTTTGGAAATTTTTCTATTTTAGAAATTTTCCAATTTTGGAAATATGTAAGTTTTCTTTGTACCGGAAACTTACAATTATTCTGAAAACCTATTAAGAATTCTCGCAATTTTGGGCACTTTCTTTCAAGAAAGTCTAGACAAATTTATGGACAATTAATTGACAATTAAATTTGAATTGGTTTTTAAATTGACAACAAAATTCTTTATTTTGGATTGAGCCTCGGGGAGCCGTCCAATTTAAAGTTAGTTGTAGTAATTTAATTTCCCAATTTTTAATTGAAATTGTCATGTTTAATTTGGCTATGCTTGTGAAGCGGACCAAATTGGATTTACGACAAATTACTTTTCTTTGGGTATCTGAGTCTCGGGGAGCCACCCTTAGATAACAATTTGTTGTAATTAATTAAATCCATAAAATATGATTTAAGAGGTGATGCTCTTAAATATTGTTGTCTCCAAAATTAATTAGGAAAATGGTTTCCTATAGAGTTTCTTAAAAGAGATTTTCATGAAAATAATATATCGTTGAATTAAGGGAATTGTCTCTTAATTTAATAAGATTTGATTTAGAGAAATCAAAGTCTTAAACATATTATTTCCGAAATTGATTATGACAATTTAGGAAATTATTTCCCAAAACAATTCCTTTAATAAAGTATGAAATTAGAATTAGGAAATCCGGTTCCTAATTCAATTAATGAGACTTGATAAATTAAGTCACATACATACTTTATTAAGTAAATCGTTAGTCATGACATATTGTCATAAATGTGCTTAGAAAAGAAAAGATGAGACCCAAAACCCCTTACAAAATATTAAGGCTAACACCTTCCATTAATATGGTTAGAATCAGAGTTTTGTTTCTTGTTTGGGTTGATGGACACATTCATGCCCGGCTTGAACCTCAACATGTTCAAACCATGGAATTAGTTTATGAATAATATAGTTGGAGTCAGAGGTCAATCCTTAGTTTTGGTTGTTGAACACATCCAAGCCTGACTAAGCAGTTGAATGAGCTCCAACCATATTAAAACTATTTCTTGATTGATGGGTCAGCCTTAAGCTTGGAGCATCGATTTGTTGTGCCACAGCCAAGGTCGATGTAAAGAGAGGTACAGTTGGGTGCTATGTATATTGTTACATACTTGTTAATGAGTTAACAACCCAATGATTTATGCAAACATTCAATTAGTTGATAGCATAAAGTGATAGTTACATATATGTGATATGTAATCGGTATAATTACCTACCTTCATAGCTAAAAAAAACTTGATGACCACAGTCATGGTTGCTCTTATCTATGGTTGGATATCAACCTATTTGGAGATGCTCCTACGATCTCCCGAATTGATAAAAAGGGTTATTCAATTTGAAAAATAAATAGGATTTTATTAATGTATGTTCATACATTCTTTATCATTCTTCTCACATAATCTTAATTTGTATTTCTAGGTTAATCACTTGATCATGTCTTCTCTGAATCTGCGTTCCATTTTGGACACCAATAAACTAACTGGGCCAAACTTCATGGACTGGCTTCGAAACCTAAGGATAGTCCTCAAGGCAGAGAAGCTTGCTTATGTCATTGAAGATCAACTTCCCAACCGTCCACCAGAGGGTGCAACTCCAGAACAGTTAGTGGCCTATTAGAAACATGTGACTGATTCTGAACTTGCGAGTTGCATTATGCTAGCCTCTATGGTACCTGAGTTGCAAAAGCAGCATGAGCATATGGATGCTTATACCATCATCTTCCATCTTCATGAGTTGTTCGAAGAGCAGGCGAGATCCGAAAGGTTCGAAGTCTCCAGATTCCTCTTCACCTCTAAGATGCAGGAAGGCACTTCTGCCTCACAATTTGTGTTAAAGATGTTGGGCAACATTGAGTGACTAAACACACTCGGTTTTGCAATGATCATGAACTAAGTATTGACTTAATTCTGCATTGTTTGCCCAAGAGTTAATCACAATTTGTGATGAACTATCGGTTGAACAAGCTGGAAACTACCATTCCTGAATTGCTCAACCTGCTGAAGATTATAGAGCCTTCTGTAAAGCAGGATCAAAAGACGGTTCTGTTAGTTGGCTCCTCGAAGAAAGGTTCTAAGAGGAAGGCTAAAGAACAGAATAAAGGAAAGAAGAAAAAGGCCTAAAAGACTGAAAAGAAACCAAAAGGAACTTTCCATCATTGTGGCAAGGAGGGTCACTGGCGAAGAAACTGCAAGGTTTATCTTGAGTCCTTGAAGAATAAGGCATCCGATGCCCCATCCTCTTCAGGTATCTTCGTTATTGAATGTTACTCTATTTCCTCTAATACTTGGGTACTTGATACTGGGTGTAGCTCACATATATGTAATGACATACAGGGGCTAAGGAATAGAAGATGACTCGTCAAAGGAGAGCAAATTTGCGAGTTGGAAATG
>JAGFNQ010008669.1:0-31513 GCA_024364735.1 Boesenbergia rotunda | reverse complement strand
ACATCCTCAAGCAGTTTTCATTAAGGAAAGCTGTTTTCACATCCATTTGTCATATCTTATAATAATAATGAGCTGCTATGGCCAGGAGCATCCGAATGGATTTAAGCATAGCTGTAACGCCCGACCTTATATCTACCCTTAAGGCGGGGTTACGGGTCCATACATTCAAATCATTTATCATCTTAAGCATGTATATCCAAACAAAACAGTTACAATAAAAGAAATGTAGTAAGCATGCTTATTGAAGACTAATTTACCAAGCAAGGTTTTTTTTTCATTTCTTTTATATCTACATGCATTTACAACCTAATAGGAAGATCATTTAACACACTATAGCATGGAATCTCAAGTAAGAACATAGCAAGAGTTATCTAGTCTTAGATACATGCAAGAGAAGCATTCATAAGAAATTAGCATTCATAAGAAACAGAAAATAGTAATTATCTAGCATGACATAGGTTCCATATCCCTAACTTAATCACAGTAGAGTAGTCATGATCATCACACATTCAGAGTATAGCAATACAATTTCAATCTTTCATTGGAAGCAGTTTAGATTCTAGACAAAACAAGGTAGATAGAATCTTTCGTTCTTTCCCGAGCCATCACCACACACATCCTCTAGCCTTCCCTCTGCCTCTTCCTTTAGTTCAAGTATTTCTTACCGCTATCTGCAGCATAAGAAAACAACATGAACTAGTAAGCAAAACATGCTTAGTAAGAATCCGGGCCTACTCGCAAAACCATATCGATACATCATATCATGTACTCAGTAATCAAGATAGAACAAGATTATAAGCATCATAAGCATCTCATCAAAGCATCATAAGCATCACATCAAATATCTCTAAGTACTTACAGAACAAGATTATCACATAATTAGAAATGTTTTTCAAAAAGTTCCATAAAGGTAAGTACTTAAAAATACAATATCTCCCAGGGCCCAGTTGTAGTACCACATCATGCGCGTTCCCTAATAAATTGGGGTAGCGAGCCACCAATCTAATTAGAGCAGGACCCTTCCGTGCTACCAATGCCATGACCTTCAGTTAACATGCACATTGGATTTGTTTAATGACCCCCTTCCGAGTCGGGTACACAACTTTCAAAGTAAAGTAATTTATCATGCAATTACTCATATATGTATATGCCTAAAGGTACTCTTAATCACTTCTCAAAGGGACACACCACACATTCGGGTGCTCTTGATCCCCTAGGGACACACCACACATTCGGGTGCTCTTGATCCCAGTTCAATAGAGTATCTTTTTTTTTAAGCATATTATCCACCACATCTCAACCACATCATGTTCATGTCATAAGAGTGCCCCATGGGCTATAAGGCATGCTTTTATACCTAACAAGATAGGTCACATAATTTATACACACATCATATAAGTGTAGCATGCTTCATGGTTTCATTAAGGACTTCCCAACCCTAGAGCTAGGGTTGGCCGAAACTCACAAGTAAAGGAGTTTGGTTTTCCAATCAAGCATTCATTCAAGCATTCTTACAAACACCTCAAGTACATTTCATGTAACAATTTAAACATGGTTTAAACCTCAAAGTGGGGTTAGCATCCACTAACCCTAATTTACAAGGGTTTGGCCGAAACCTTGTAGGGTACCAAACCCTAATTTTGTCCTTCCAAAAATTTGGAAACATCACATATGAGTATACCCTAGGTCTTAAGGGTTATTTTCATGTAATGAAAAGTTGCCAAGCACATCCCTTAGGAAGTGGCCGAAACCCACACAAGGACAACCCTAGGTTTTTGTTCTTGACACCATGAAGAAAAATCCATCACATGTATACCCTAAGTCCCAAAGTCTTCCCATGCATCAAAGTTGGATCAAACCTTCTCTTGGACCCCCAATCCTAGGGTGGCCGAAACTTCTACAAGGATGATCCTTGTGATTTTTCAAAAGAAACACACAAACAAACATTTAATAGCAATTATACTGCAGGCGAGCGGGACACTTACATCCTAGCGCTGGAATTTAACCTTCTTTAAATCGTAGGGTACCCTACACTTGGAGGGTATGCGAAGATCCTTTTCTTCCAAATCTTCTCTCTAGTATTCCTTGGTCTTGGTAGAGAGCAATGGCTCTTGGACTCTCCTTCTTGTAATTGCCCTAGGGTTAAATTTCGAAAGGGAAGGGGGAAGGCTAGGCTCGGCAAGGAAGAAGAAGAAGGGAGGAGGAAGAATGAAAAAAAAGAAACTTCTTTCTAACTTCCTTCTCTTACTCTTATTTATACACCTCTTGTGAAAAGACATGTCTCTTCTTTGTCCAAGCCTTAACACGCATGTCTCCCCTTCTCCTAACACGAAACACCCATTAGAGCATCTGGTTAGGAAGGAGTTAGTGCAAGTGATAGGTTCAAGGTTCGATCCTTGCTTCCTCCACTTTGCACTTTTTTTTTTATTACCTCTTAATAATTCATTTCCAAGCCTATCATGGAATTTCATAATATTAATAATACTTCATGAATCTAATATTTCATGATAATATTTCATGATAATAATATTTCATAAATATAATATTTCATGCTAATATTTCATCATAATAATATTTCATGAATATAATATTTCATGCTAATATTTCATGATAATAATATTTCATGAATATAATATTTCATGTATTCATGACATTTCATAGCATGTGATTGCATGAAATTTATATCATTTCATTATAACTATTTTCATACATTGTCATGATTTTACATTGACAAATTTGGGGTGTTACAATCCTCCCCCTCTTATAGAAAGTTCGTCCCGAACTTTAAAATAGTTCCGGATACTTTGATCGCATCGTATCTTCCTGTTCCCAGGTGGCTTCTTCGAACTGTTTGTTCCGCCACAGAACCTTTACTAAGGATATTTCCTTGTTCCTTAGCCTTTTAACTTCCCGATCGAGGATCTGGATCGGGCGGCGTTCGGAAATAAGGCTCTCCTGTTCTTGCACTGGTGGGGGTTCTGTCATTTGACTCGCATCAGGGGTACACTTCTTGAGCATCGACACATGGAAGACGTTGTGGATAGCCGCCATTTCTAGCGGTAGCTCCAGTTCGTAGGCCACCTTGCCTACTCGTCTCAAAATCCGGTAGGGTCCCACGTATCGCGGACTCAGCTTCCCCTTCTTTCCGAATCTCATCACCCCTTTCATAGGGGCTACCTTCAGGAATACCAAATCCCCAACCTCGAACTCGAGTGGTCGACGTCGTTTGTCAGCGTAGCTCTTTTGCCGACTCTGAGCAGTCTCTATTTTCTGGCGGATATTCTTAATAGCCTGAGTGGTCTCATCAATAATATCGGTCTGGAGTCCCATCTCCCTCTTTTCACCACTCTCATGCCAGCATAAAGGAGATCTGCATTTTCTGCCGTATAGTGCTTCGTACGGTGCCATCCCGATAGTAGCCTGATAACTGTTGTTATAAGCAAACTCTGCCAGGCTCAGGTATCGACACCAGCTTCCCTTGAAGTCCAAGGTGCAAGCTCGTAACATATCCTCTAGTATCTGGTTTACTCATTCAGTCTGCCCGTCAGTCTGGGGGTGAAAGGCTGTACTGAACTTCAGCTTCGTGCCAAGGGCCTTCTGCACGTGTCCCCAAAAATCAGAAGTAAATCGACCATCTCGGTCAGAGACGATGGTCTTGGGAACCCCGTGTAGTCGGACGATCTCCTTGACGTACAGTTGAGCCAGCTGCTCAACTGAATAAGTCATCCTGATAGCCAGAAAATGCGCGGACTTGGTCAGTCGGTCCACAATAACCCATATACTATCATATCCATTCGTAGTCCGAGGCAGCCCTGATATGAAATCCATAGATATGTCCTCCCATTTCCACTCGGGAATAGGTAGAGGTTGCAGAACTCCCCCAGGTCTCTGGTGTTCTGCTTTGACCCTCTGGCAGGTCAAACACATGCTGATATAATGGGCTACATCTTTCTTCATGCCGGACCACCAAAATTTGCCCTTCAGATCCTGATACATCTTGGTAGACCCAGGATGCATCGCATAAGGTGTGCCGTGAGCTTCCTCGAGTATCCTCGTCCGTAAGTCGGAGTCATCGGGAACGCATAATCGATCCCGGAGATATAAGACTCCACTATCGGAAATCCGGAATCCCTCGTCCTTGCCTTCAAGAACCTCTTGTTTGATTCTCTGGAGACTCGGATCATGATTCTGCTTCTCCAGAATATCATCAAATAACGTCGGCGCAATCTGTAGAGTAGAAAGCTGTCCCGATATAATCTCGATTCCGAAATTCATAATCTCTTCCCCTAAGGGTTGTGACAAAGCCGACAAAGATATTAAAGTAGCACATGATTTTCTACTAAGAGCATCGGCTACCTTGTTGGCTTTTCCCGGATGGTACAGGATCTTACAATCATAATCCTTGACCAACTCGAGCCATCGGCGTTGTCGCATATTCAGGTCTTTCTGGGTGAAGAAATACCGCAGGCTCTGGTGATCAGTAAAGACCTTGCACTGAGTGCCATATAAATAATGCCTCCATGATTTTAGCGCAAAGACCACCGCTGCTAATTCCAAATCATGGGTAGGATAATTCTTTTCATGTTCCTTTAATTGTCTAGAGGCGTAGGCAATCACCTTCCCATTCTGCATAAGTACAGCTCCGAGTCCCAGTTTGGATGCGTCGCTGTACATATCGAAACCCGTATCACTTTCGGGAAGAGTCAATATAGGAGCGCTAGTCAGCCTCCATTTCAGTTCAGAGAAGCTCTTCTCACATTCCTCGGTCCAGGTATATTTCTTATCCTTCTTTGTAAGAGCTGTCATAGGGGCTGCAATCCGAGAGAAATTCTCTACGAATTTTCTGTAGTAACCTGCTAACCCCAGAAAACTTCTGACCTCACTGGCATTCTTGGGTCTGGACCAGTTACTTACGGCCTCAATTTTAATTGGGTTGACCATCACTCCGTCCTTGGAGATAACATGTCCCAAGAATGATACTTGGTTCAGCCAGAACTCACATTTCGAAAATTTAGCATACAGTTGTTCCTTCTGAAGGATCTGTAATACTATACTCAGGTGCTCCGCATGCTCCTCGGAAGTCCTCGAATAAATAAGGATGTCGTCGATGAAGACGATCACAAATCTATCGAGAAATGCCGAGAAAATCCGATTCATAAGGTCCATGAATATTGCCGGAGCATTAGTAACTCCAAACGGCATCACTACGAACTCGTAATGCCCGTATCTCGTCCGGAAAGCAGTTTTGGGTATGTCCTCATTTTTCACCCGGACTTGGTGATAACCAGACCTCAGATCGATCTTAGAGAAAACCGTAGCTCCCTTTAATTGATCGAACAGGTCATCTATCCTGGGCAGAGGGTACCTGTTCTTTATGGTCACATTATTTAATGCCCGATAGTCGATACACATACGCATCGACCCGTCCTTCTTCTTGACGAACAGTACGGGAGCTCCCCAGGGGGAATGACTAGGGCGAATAAGTCCCTTGTCGAGAAGCTCTTGTAGCTGTCCTTGCAATTCCTTCAATTCAGTCGGTGCCATTCGGTATGGTGCTTTCGAGATGGGGTTAGTACCAGGAATCAAATCAATGGCAAATTCAACATCTCTTCCAGGTGCTAACCCAGGTAAGTCATCAGGAAATACCTCTGGATAGTTGCATACGACTTCGACGTCTTTTAGCTTCGGGTCCTCTCTAGGACGAGTATCAACCACATGAGCTAGAAATCCAGAACATCCATTCTCTAACATTTTCCTTGCCTTCAGAGCCGATAAGAATTTGCCAGTCTTCTTCTTCGGCTCGCCGATAAATTCAAAGAGAATCCCCGTCTCGGGTCGGAAGATAACCCTTCGTTTACGGCACTCGATAGAAGCGCCGTATTTATTCAAGAAATCCATGCCCAATATCAGATCATAATCGGCCATATCAAGCACTATTAGATCGCAGTAGAGTTCTCTATCTGCGATGCTGATCAGTGTGGCCCGCAGCATTTGGGTAGAGGGCATCACCTCTCCCGAGGGCAATGTAGTCAGAAACTTGCAATCTAGTTCTTGCAGTGGCATATCATATCTCGTGGCATATAGCATAGAAATAAAGGAATGCGTTGCTCCAGTGTCAAATAATGCAGTAGCAGGATGACTGTAAATAATTATCTGACCTGTGACAATGGTAGAGGCAGTCGCCACGTCTTCCTTTGTAAGCGAGAAAACCTGGGCGTCCGTTGTAGCAGGCGGGGCTTCTAACCGCCCCTGATAAATAGGAGTACCATCAATCGCAGCCTGCATATGGTGAAGCTGGGGAGGAGCACCTTTGTGCTGAATATACTGCTGCTGAGGTGCCTTAGCGGCAGTCGGACACTCTCTGGCAAAGTGTCCTTCCTTCCCGCAAGTATAACATCTCTTGGCACCCCATAAGCATGCCCCGAGGTGCATCTTTCCACAGGTGGCACAAGGAGGGTGCTTAGGCTTCTTGCCTTTCGAATCACCAGTAGACTTGTTCCATGGCTTTCTTTTCCCATTGTAGTTCTTCTTCCAGTGGGGGTTGGTGTTCTGAGTCCGTTGATTTCCTGACTGACTCTGATTCTGTGTACTGACTGGGGCCTGCTTCTGCTGGCTGATATTCTTCAGATAGTGCTCAGCATTCAGGGCACCGCCGACTAGCTCTTCTGCAGTCTGTGGCCTATGAACGCCACCGGCTACACTCAGAGCAATGTCGGGCCTAAGCATTCTTAGCATTAATCTGACCCTTTCCCTTTCAGTACTGACCAGCTCCGGACATAATCGTGCCAGTCGGTTAAATTTTTGGACGGCCTCGTTGACAGAGAGATTCCCCTGTCGAAATTCCGTGAACTCATTAAAATGCCTGTTGGTCACCCTCATATGAAAGAACTCTTCCAGAAATTCAGACTCGAAATCCTTCCATTTCATCTGGTCCACTGATCTTCTGGCCTTCACCCGTTCCCACCACATTCGAGCATCGCCGGAGAGGCAGAACGAGACACACTTTACCTTCTCGTGTTCCGGCCAGTCGAGAAGTTCCATGGTGCTTTCCACCGTTTGAGCCAGGACTGGGCGTCCCACGGCTCGCAGATGCCGGAGAACTTAACCGGCTTCAGTCGTTGCCACTGTATCAAATAGGCCTCTTGTCGGACTGCTCTGGCCATAGTGTTCGAGGGTGCCTGTGCAGTCGGAGGTTCAGTGGTTATGGCATCCTGACTTCCCGCAGGGGTGGCAGTATTAGTCTGCTGGGTCATCAGAGTGTTTATCATCTGCTGCTGCTCAGTGACCTGGCGCTGCAGCTCAGTAATCACCTGCATCAGGTCAGGTGGGGGTGCTGTCTCGTTACCCCTAGTACTACGCCTTCTAGCCATATCTATCATATAGACAGTAAATGACTACGTAAGCCTTAATTCTACCTTCACTTGTTATGCAAGTATTAATCATCTCCATATTATGCAAGCATAATTCATCACTATAGTTATACTGTACATGAAATAAATAAAGCGAGTTTAGAATTTCTTACTTGGAAGCGGCAGGAGGAAGCTTGATGTGTGTGTGGTGGAGGGGAAATCTGCTCTGATACCAACTTGTAACGCCCGACCTTATATCTACCCTTAAGGCGAGGTTACGGGTCCATACATTCAAATCATTTATCATCTTAAGCATGTATATCCAAACAAAACAGTTACAATAAAAGAAATGTAGTAAGCATGCTTATTGAAGACTAATTTACCAAGCAAGGTTTTTTTTTTCATTTCTTTTATATCTACATGCATTTACAACCTAATAGGAAGATCATTTAACACACTATAGCATGGAATCTCAAGTAAGAACATAGCAAGAGTTATCTAGTCTTAGATACATGCAAGAGAAGCATTCATAAGAAATTAGCATTCATAAGAAACAGAAAATAGTAATTATCTAGCATGACATAGGTTCCATATCCCTAACTTAATCACAGTAGAGTAGTCATGATCATCACACATTCAGAGTATAACAATACAATTTCAATCTTTCATTGGAAGCAGTTTAGATTCTAGACAAAACAAGGTAGATAGAATCTTTCGTTCTTTCCCGAGCCATCACCACACACATCCTCTAGCCTTCCCTCTGCCTCTTCCTTTAGTTCAAGTATTTCTTACCGCTATCTGCAGCATAAGAAAACAACATGAACTAGTAAGCAAAACATGCTTAGTAAGAATCCGGGCCTACTCGCAAAGCCATATCGATACATCATATCATGTACTCAGTAATCAAGATAGAACAAGATTATAAGCATCATAAGCATCTCATCAAAGCATCATAAGCATCACATCAAATATCTCTAAGTACTTACAGAACAAGATTATCACATAATTAGAAATGTTTTTCAAAAAGTTCCATAAATGTAAGTACTTAAAAATACAATATCTCCCAGGGCCCAGTTGTAGTACCACATCATGCGCGTTCCCTAATAAATTGGGGTAGCGAGCCACCAATCTAATTAGAGCAGGACCCTTCCGTGCTACCAATGCCATGACCTTCAGTTAACATGCACATTGGATTTGTTTAACGACCCCCTTCCGAGTCGGGTACACAACTTTCAAAGTAAAGTAATTTATCATGCAATTACTCATATATGTATATGCCTAAAGGTACTCTTAATCACTTCTCAAAGGGACACACCACACATTCGGGTGCTCTTGATCCCCTAGGGACACACCACACATTCGGGTGCTCTTGATCCCAGTTCAATAGAGTATCTTTTTTTTTAAGCATATTATCCACCACATCTCAACCACATCATGTTCATGTCATAAGAGTGCCCCATGGGCTATAAGGCATGCTTTTATACCTAACAAGATAGGTCACATAATTTATACACACATCATATAAGTGTAGCATGCTTCATGGTTTCATTAAGGACTTCCCAACCCTAGAGCTAGGGTTGGCCGAAACTCACAAGTAAAGGAGTTTGGTTTTCCAATCAAGCATTCATTCAAGCATTCTTACAAACACCTCAAGTACATTTCATGTAACAATTTAAACATGGTTTAAACCTCAAAGTGGGGTTAGCATCCACTAACCCTAATTTACAAGGGTTTGGCCGAAACCTTGTAGGGTACCAAACCCTAATTTTGTCCTTCCAAAAATTTGGAAACATCACATATGAGTATACCCTAGGTCTTAAGGGTTATTTTCATGTAATGAAAAGTTGCCAAGCACATCCCTTAGGAAGTGGCCGAAACCCACACAAGGACAACCCTAGGTTTTTGTTCTTGACACCATGAAGAAAAATCCATCACATGTATACCCTAAGTCCCAAAGTCTTCCCATGCATCAAAGTTGGATCAAACCTTTCTCTTGGACCCCCAATCCTAGGGTGGCCGAAACTTCTACAAGGATGATCCTTGTGATTTTTCAAAAGAAACACACAAACAAACATTTAATAGCAATTATACTGCAGGCGAGAGGACACTTACATCCTAGCGCTGGAATTTAACCTTCTTTAAATCGTAGGGTACCCTACACTTGGAGGGTATGCGAAGATCCTTTTCTTCCAAATCTTCTCTCTAGTATTCCTTGGTCTTGGTAGAGAGCAATGGCTCTTGGACTCTCCTTCTTGTAATTGCCCTAGGGTTAAATTTCGAAAGGGAAGGGGGAAGGCTAGGCTCGGCAAGGAAGAAGAAGAAGGGAGGAGGAAGAATGAAAAAAAAGAAACTTCTTTCTAACTTCCTTCTCTTACTCTTATTTATACACCTCTTGTGAAAAGACATGTCTCTTCTTTGCCCAAGCCTTAACACGCATGTCTCCCCTTCTCCTAACACGAAACACCCATTAGAGCATTTGGTTAGGAAGGAGTTAGTGCAAGTGATAGGTTCAAGGTTCGATCCTTGCTTCCTCCACTTTGCACTTTTTTTTTTTATTACCTCTTAATAATTCATTTCCAAGCCTATCATGGAATTTCATAATATTAATAATACTTCATGAATCTAATATTTCATGATAATAATATTTCATAAATATAATATTTCATGCTAATATTTCATGATAATAATATTTCATGAATATAATATTTCATGCTAATATTTCATGATAATAATATTTCATGAATATAATATTTCATGTATTCATGACATTTTATAGCATGTGATTGCATGAAATTTATATCATTTCATTATAACCATTTTCATACATTGTCATGATTTTACATTGACAAATTTGGGGTGTTACAATAGCTACTGGCGAATAGGTCATAATCAATTCCTTGTTTCTGACGATATCCTTTTGCCACTAATCTAGCCTTAAAGGTAATAACATTACCTTCCATGTAAGTTTTCTTCTTGAAAACCCACTTGCACCCTATGGACTTAATCCCTTCAAGTGGGTTAACCAAGTCCCATACTTGATTTTTGTACATGGAATCCATTTCCGACTTCATGGCTTCAAGCCATTTATCCCTTTCTGAATTTTCAGAACATCTTCATAACTGATAGGTTCGTCATCGTTAATGAGTAACACATCGTTCAATTCACTTATGAGAAATACGTATCTCTCTGGAATATTCTCTGGAATATTGCGTGTCCTATCAGACCTACGAAGAAGTAGTGTTGTTTTAGGTTCAATTGATAGCTCATCATTATGAGTTATTGGTTGTGTGTCTAGATTAGGTGTCTCTGTAATGTCTATTGGAGTTTCTTGAACTTCTTCAAGTTTAATGCTACTCCCACTGTTCTCTTGTAAAAGAAATTCTTTTTCTAGAAATACAGCATGCCTTGAAATAATCACCTTTTGTTCCAAGGGATGATAGAATTGGTAACATTTCATTTCCTTAGGGTATCCAATAAATAGACATTTATCAGACTTAGCATCCAATTTTTCTGATACAGTCCGCTTTACATAAGCAGGACAACCCCATATCTTTAGGTGAGATAAATGAGGTTTCTTACTATTCTACGTCTCATATGGAGTAGTAGAGACTACCTTGGTCGGGACTCTGTTTAGTAAGTAAATAGCTGTCTTAAGCGCATAGCCCCAAAAGGATTTTGGAAGAGTTGCATGATTCATCATAGATCTAACCATGTCCATCAAGGTTCGGTTACACCTCTTAGATATACCATTATGCTGTGGTATATATGGCGGAGTCCATTGAGACAATATCCCATTGTCCCTAAGATAATCTTGAAACTCTTGACTTAAGTATTCACCACCCCGATCGGATCGAAGTATCTTAATACTTTTGCCAACCTGTTTCTTTACTTCACTTCTGAACTCTTTGAATCTCTCAAAAGCTTCAGATTTGTGTTTCATTAAGAACACATACCTGAATCGTGAGTGATCATCGATAAAGGTAATGAAGTAGCTATAGCCTCCTTGTGCAAGAGTTGACATTGGTCCACATACATCAATATGTATTAGACCAAGCAATTCTCCCACTGGTTTACCTTTTCCGGAAAAGGGTAATTTAGTCATCTTGACTTTTAAGAATGATTTTCATGTATCAAATGAACTGAGTTCAAATGATTCCAGAATTCCACATCGGTGTAATTTGGTCATGCGTTTCTTACTTACATGGCCAAGACGACAATGCCACATATAGGAGTCTATTTGATTATCTATTCAAGCACGTTTGTTGCTAACTTCGATATTGAAAACGTCACCGGATAAATCTAACGTGTAGATACCATTGCATAAAGTTCCGGTCCCATAAAGAACACCATTTAAAGTTATGTAACAACAATTGTTACTAAAAGTTAAATGATAACCCTTTTCATTCAAGCATGAAATAGATACAATATTTTTTATTAACGTAGGAACAAAATAACAATTATCCAATTCTAAGACAAGTCCAGTAGGGAGCTTTAGCAAATATGTTCCGATGGCAACAACAGCAATCTTTGCTCCATTTCCAACTCGCAAATTCGCTTCTCCCTTGACGAGTCTTCTTCTATTCCTTAGCCCCTGTATGTCATTACATATATGTGAGCTACACCCAGTATCAAGTACCCAGGTTTCCGAGGAAATAGAGTGACATTCAATAACGAAGATACTTGAAGAGGATGGGGCATCGGATGCCTTCTTCTTCAAGGACTCAAGATAAACCTTGCAATTTCTTCGCCAGTGGCCCTCCTTGCCGCAGCGATGGCAAGTGCCTTTTGGTGCCTTTTCAATCTTTTTTGTCCTTTTTCTTCCTTCCCTTATTTTGTTCTTTGGGCTTCCTCTTATAGCCTTTCTTTGAGGAACCAACTAACAGTACCGTAGAAGGCTCTACAGTCTTCAGCAGGTTAAGCAACTCAGGAATGGTAGTCTCCAGTTTGTTCATCCAATAGTTCATCACAAACTGTGAGTAACTCTTGGGCAAACAATGCAGAATTAAGTCAATACTTAGTTCGTGATCCATTGCAAATCCGAGTGTGCCCAGTCGCTCAATGTACCCCAACATCTTCAACACAAACTGTGAAATAGAAGTGCCTTCCTGCATCTTAGAGGTGAAGAGGAGTCTGGAGACCTCAAACCTTTTGGATCTCGCCTGCTCGTCAAACAGCTCATGAAGATGGAAGATGATGGCATGAGCATCCATATGCTCATGCTGCTTTTGTAGCTCAGGTACCATAGCGGCCAGCATGATGCAACTCGCAAGTTCAGAATCAGCCACATGTTTCTGATAGGCCACTGACTGGTCTGGAGTTGCACCTTCAGGAGGATGGTTGGGAAGTTGTTCTTCAAGGACATAAGCAAGCTTTTCTGCCTTGAGGACTATCCTCAGGTTTCGAAGCCAGTCCATGAAGTTTGGCCCAGTCAGCTTATTGGTGTCCAAAATGGAATGCAAATTCAGAGAAGACATGATCAAGTGATTATCCTAGAAATACAAATTGAGCTTATGTGAGAAGAATGATAAAGAATGCATCAATATACATTAATTAAATTCTATTTATTTTTCGAATTGAATAACCCTTTTTATCAATTCGGGAGATCGTAGGAACATCTCCAAATAGGTTGATTTCCAATCATAGATAAGAACAACCATGGCTAGAGTCCATCAAGTTATTCTTAGCTATGAAGGTAGGTAATTATACTGATTACATATGTAACTATCACATTATGCTATCAACTAATTGAATGTTTGCATAAATCATTGGCTTGTTAACTCATTAACAAGTATGCAACAATATACATAGCACCCAACTGCACCTCTCTTTACATCGACCTTGGCTGTGGCACAACAATTCGATGCTCCAAGCTTAAGGCTGACCCATTAATCAAGAAATAGTTTTAATATGGTTGGAGCTCATTCAACCGTTTAGTCAGGCTTGGATGTGTCCAACAACCAAAACTAAGGATTGACCTCTGACTCCAACTATATTAATCATAAACTAATTCCATGGTTTGAACATGTTGAGGTTCAAGCCGGGCATGGATATGTCCATCAACCCAAACGAGAAACAAAACTCCGGTTCTAACCATATTAATGGAAGGTGTTGGCCTTAATATTTTGTAAGGGGTTTTGGGTCTCATCCTTTTCTTTTATGCACATTCATGACATATAATTATGTCATGTTCTAACGATTTCCTTAATAAAATATGTATGTGACTTTATCAAGTCTCATTAATTGAATTAGGAACCGGATTTCCTAATTCTAATTTCATACTTTATTCAAGGAATTGTTTTGGGAAACACTTTCCTGAATTATCAAAATCAATTTCGGAAATAATATGTTTAAGACTTTGATTTCTCTAAATCAAATCTTATTAAATTAAGAGACAGATTCCCTTAATTCAACCACATATTATTTTCATGAATATCTTATTTAAGGAAATATACTCTATAGAAAACAATTTTCCTAGTTAATTTTGAAGACAATAATATGTAAGAGCATCACCTCATAAATCAAATAAGGAAATTATCGTTTGAGAATCATCTCAAAAATTTTCAAGATTTGATCACATATTTTATTTATGGAAAATTAATATCAATAACTTAATTTGGACGGCTCCCCGAGGCTCAATCCAAATTAAACATTTGACAGCTTAAATTCAATTTAGGAAATTTAATTATAACAACTAACTTTAAATTGGACGGCTCCCCGAGCCTCAATCCAAAATAAAGAATTTTGTAAATAATTTAATTTCTAATTATAAATTTAAATACCAATTAATATTCCCATTGTAACGACCCGGAAAATTCTCTTAATATTTTCTTAAAATATTAAGCATGTCTGGATAATTTTCTGAGGGACCTAGAAATATTAATGCGAACTTTGGCCTAGAAAATCCATGTTTTCTCATTTAAATTGGGGAAAAGGGCACTAATGGGCCTTATATGGGCTTTTTAGTACCATAATTATTGGTGGATTTTAGGTAAAAATTAGTATAAATATAAAGGGGTTTTAAGGAGAAATATTTACATAATTATGGGGGAATTTTTAAGGGATTTTCGAAATTTATAGAAAATAAATAAAAATAAAATAGAAAAATTAGTGCATAGACCAAGGATTTGAACCTTGGACCTCTTGTACAACCATGTATGCTTTAACCAACTCACCTAGCAAGGGATTTCTATGAGGAAATGAAGTGGATATAGGTTAAGGCTTCGAAGAAGATGAAGGGTCATGAAGAGACTCTTCATTTGCCTCCTTGATGAGTTATAAAGAGGGGTGTTTGGGAGTTACTTCTTCCTTCCATCAATTGCATTTTTCTTCATCCTCCTCCCCTCATCCTAGCCGAAACCTCAAGGAGAGGTTCTCCCTTGGAAAACTCCACAAGAAGGTCTCATCACCAAGATCTAAAGGTTTTCCAAGGCTACAAGGGCAAAGGGGTTCAAGTGTCCAAAGGATTTGCAATTTTCTTAAGATCAACCAAGGTAAGACTCCCTCACCTGTGGTATAATAGTTCCTTATGATTTTCATGATTTTTAGCATAATATAAGGTTTGGTGTTGGGTTTTGATGTTGAGAAAAATCATGTTTAGACCCTTATGACTTTCGGCCACCAAGGTTTTGGGGTCCATGATGATGTTAAAAATCTTGATTATGCTTTCTAAGGTGTTCTCATGATGTTTAGAGAATAAATATAATTTATGGGAATTTTTGGAGTACCCTAAGACCCCTTAGGGTTGGGTACCATTATAGGGATTTTCATGGCTAGAGTTGGATTTAACCCTTCACTCATGTATCTTGTGTACCCTTATGGTACAAAGGGAGGTGGAAGGGATTTATGTGAAATTTTTACAAGGTTTTGTGACCTTATGGGGTTCGGCCAAGAAGGGCCTAGGGCCAAGGGTTAGGGGCATACCTCAAATAAGGGCCCTAATGACCCTATGGTATGGTATGGTGAATGTTTAATGGTTGATTGGGGATGTTAATGGAATTTCTCCATGCACCCATGTCTTATTAGGTTTCGGCCAGCCCTAGGAAGGGGGCCTAAAGGTTAGGGTTAACCCTAATCATGAGCCCTAATGGCTCCCTATGGTCTTATAGGTAATGTATGGTTGTTCCTTTACCTTATGCTTGTTGGGACCGGGTGCATGTTGACATGGATACGGGTTCGTAATTTTAAAGTTTAATTACGTGCAGCGGATGGTTTAGCATAAATAATTTCTCAAATTATTTTAACCACGTATCTAGCATGCGACCTTATTGTGTGTGGACATGATCATAAATTAAAATTTTGCAGAAAAAGTAAACTAATTTACTTTGTACCTCGCATAACTCGAAGAAAGGGACGAGATCCAACCGTAGCGTCCCTTGGAAGCTTCGCCTCTATTCGCGTCCACGCCGAGTTCTCTTCGGGATGACTTCGCAAAGCCACGAGTTTTGTACCGACAAGAACTACTAGATTCTCCAAAGGCACAACTAGAATATCAAGAGAGAAAGATGGAAGACTAACCACCAAGTAACGGAATCAAGATCCGGGAGAGGAAGGAGTTGCGATCCGCTTCTTCTTCTTCTTTGTCACCTTCTTGGTGGAGGAGGCTCTCGGCAACCCTAGGCGGTGCGCCGGCCCTAGAGAGAGAAAGGGGTGCCGGCCCTAGAGAGAGAAAGGGGCGCCGGCCCTAGAGAGAGAGAGGGAGAGAATAAGGGAGAGAGAGAGAGCTTCTTAATCTCTTCATTAATTGGAATTCAAGGCTTACCTTTGGTTCCTTTATATAGTAGCCTCTCCATTACCAAGTCTCCCTTTTAACAGAATAAATTTACATAAGAAATTTATCTTATAAATTTTCTTATGAATTATTCTGTTATGCCAAGTTTTATTACAACTAAATTTATAATAAAACAAACACATCTCCCAATTTATTATGAAATAAATTTTTACAAGAAATTTATTATATAAATTATTCTTATCATGGAAAAATCAAGTCACAATTGATTTTATAAAATAAAATAAACCATTTAAAGTTTATTTTAATCTCCATGAAAATAAATTTATTTATATAAATTTCTTTACATAAATTTCTTTATATAAATTTATTTATCCATAATTTTATAAAACAAATTGCGCTTGATTTATTTTATAATTTAAACCAAATAAATTGGTTTTCTCTCCATGTGGTGGCCGGCCAAACCAAAGAGGGTGGGGACCCTCTTTGGCCGGCCGAACCGAGCCGCCTCCTCGCGAATTAAACTCATTTAATTCGCCTAATAAGCCTTTAAAAGACTTAGCCGTTTTAGGCTTCCGATGCGCCTCTGATAAATTCAGATTCGACTTATTTCTCTTGATCGGTAAAATTCAATTTCCAACTCGTTTTAAATCCCTCGGATTACTCGTTGTACGTGTGACTAAATAGGATTTCGATTTATGTTGGCCGTCTATAATTAACCAATTATAGAACGATCATGAGTGGCACCTAGTAGTACATCATGACCCCCAATTAATCGAAAGATCAACGGTTGACCTCAGAAAGAATTCTGAAACCCTTCAGCAGCTATAATGAGTCGTGCCTCATTCCCTTCACCATCTTATACCCACTTGGTTCAGGACACGGTCTATGTGTGTCAGTCCCCACTAGGCTGACTACGTCACACCTAGCCCAAGTAATGTCTTTCTCGTCCAATGGATTCTAATTACTCACATGTGTCTAAGAGATTCATACTCTGAACATGTCATGCTCTGGCCAGAGGCTTCGAGTAACAATCCGACGATAGGCCTCGGGTATACATCTCCTCGCAAGGAGTGGTGAATCCTTTGTAGGCTGTTCAAACATCTTCGGGCACTTCGGCTTATACCCAACCATCCTGGGTCCACACCTCCATGGAGATGCTTGCTTAAGATGTCAAAGTATAAGTCTCCATGACCAAGATGACTTGAACACCGCAAGTCAAAGGAACATCGCACTTAAGCTGCAATATGAACTTCACTGACATGTCTATATGTAGACTACCATATGAAGTCTTACAGCCAGTCACTCCAATGAACTAGTTCCCTTAACTAGCATCCATGTTTATCTCCGGACATCCCAATGTCACTAGCCAGTGAGAATCAGCTGATTAGAGAATAACCCATGCTAGTCTCAACAGAATTGATAGTATCCATATTTATCAATTCATCGACTAGGGACAATTTCAATACTTCACAATTGCACATGTAGAGATAATCACTAGTTGTGAATTCATCACAAATTCTCTCATGCTGTGAATTGTATTGCGGACATTCAGTAAATGAGTTCAAGATCTCAATCAAATACATGAACATGTATACTCAAATAGTGAATTTTCATTTATTAAAGTAAATGATTACAATCATAAGGCGATTGCCTTAGGACACTTCTCTCATATTACTAACAAACTCCCACTTGGCCTAATGCCAATCGCTACGGTATCCAATACCACAGGCTCTAACATGACCCTCAAACTTGCTTTGAGGCAAGGCCTTAGTTAAAGGATCCGCTAAATTCCTTTTAGTGGGAATTTTCTCAATTTGTATGTCATTCCTACTTATAATCTCTCTGATCAGATGATAGCGGCGAAGCACGTGTTTGGATTGCTGATGAGACCTTGGTTCCTTTGCTTGTGCAATAGCTCCATTGTTGTCGCAGTAAACCGGTATTGCTTCATCAATGGTTGGAATCACACCAAGTTCTGAGACAAACTTCTTGATCCAGACTGCTTCTTTTGCTGCTTCCGAAGCCGCGATATATTCCGCTTCCGTGGTAGAATCCGCTACAGTATCTTGCTTGGAACTTTTCCAACTTATTGCGCCTCCATTCAAAGTAAATACGTATCCAGACTGAGATTTGGTGTCATCCTTATCTGTTTGGAAACAGGCATCTGTATACCCACGTATTACCATATCTCCTTCTCCATATATTAGGAACACATCCTTAGTTCTTCTTAAGTACTTAAGGATTGTCTTGATAGCCGCCCAATGATCCATTCCTAGATCAGACTGGTATCTGCTGGTGACACTTAGAGCATACGATACATCGGGCCTAGTACATAACATAGCATACATGATAGATCCTATCGCGGATGCATAAGGAATCTTATTCATGCAAATCCTCTCGTCTTCTGTGCGCGGACACATAGACTTTGAAAGGTTGATCCCATGCCTGACGGGAAGGTAACCTTTCTTGGATTCCGACATGCTAAACCTTTTTAGTACTCGGTCTATATATGTAGACTGCGAAAGACCAAGCAACCGTTTTAATCTATCTCTATAGATTCTAATCCCAAGGATATAGGTGGCTTCTCCCAGGTCATTCATGGAGAAAGTTTTGGACAACCAAATTTTAACTGATTGTAAGACTGATATATTGTTTCCTATAAGCAATATGTCATCGACATATAGCACTAGGAATACGACTGCACTCTTACTAATCTTCTTGTACACACAGGGTTCATCAGGATTTTGTGAGAAATTAAACTCTTCGATTGTCTCATCAAAACGGATGTTCCAGCTCCTGGATGCTTGCTTCAGTCCATATATGGATCGTCGAAGCTTGCATATTTTGGTTTTATCAACCGATGTGAAACCTTCAGGTTGTATCATGTATACATCCTCAAGCAGGTTTCCATTAAGGAAAGCTGTTTTCACATCCATTTGTCATATCTCATAATCATAATGAGCTGCTATGGCCAGGAGCATCCGAATGGATTTAAGCATAGCTACTGGCGAATAGGTTTCGTCATAATCAATTCCTTGTTTCTGACGATATCCTTTTGCCGCTAATCTAGCCATAAAGGTAACAACATTACCTTCCATGTCGGTTTTCTTCTTGAAAACCCACTTGCACCCTATGGGCTTAGTCCCTTCAGGTGGGTTAACTAAGTCCCATACTTGATTTTCGTACATGGAATCCATTTCCGACTTCATGGCTTCAAGCCATTTGTCCCTTTCTGAACTTTTCAGGACATCTTCATAACTGATAGGCTCGTCATCGCTTATGAGTAACACGTCGTTCGATTCACTTATGAGAAATCCGTATCTCTCTGGAATATTGCGTGCCCTATCAGACCTACGAAGAGGTAGTGTTGTTTTAGGTTCAACTGATAGCTCATCACTATGAATTATCGGTTGTGGGTCTAGACTAGGTGTCTCTGTAATGTCTATTGGAGTTTCTTGAACTTCATCAAGTTCAATGCTACTCCCACTATTTTCTTGTAAAAGAAATTCCTTTTCTAGAAATACAGCATGTCTTGAAACAAACACCTTTTGCTCCAAGGGATGATAGAATTGGTAACCTTTCGTTTCCTTAGGGTATCCAATAAATAGACATTTATCAGACTTAGCATCCAATTTGTCTGATACAGTCTGCTTCACATAAGCAGGACAACCCCATATCTTAAGGTGAGTTAAGTGAGGTTTCTTACTATTCCATATCTCAAATGGAGTAGTAGAGACTACCTTAGTCGGGACTCTGTTTAGCAGGTAAACAGCTGTCTTAAGCGCATAGCCCCAAAAGGATTTTGGAAGAGTTACATGGTTCATCATGGATCTAACCATGTCCATCAAGGTTCGGTTGCGCCTCTCAGATACACCATTATGTTGTGGTGTATACGGCGGAGTCCATTGAGACAATATCCTATTGTCCCTAAGATAATCTTGAAACTCTTGACTCAAGTATTCACCACCCTGATCGGATCGAAGTACCTTAATACTTTTGCCAAGCTGTTTTTCTACTACATTTCTGAACTCTTTGAATTTCTCAAAAGCTTCAGATTTGTGTTTCATCAAGAACACATACCCGAATCGTGAGTGATCATCGATAAAGGTGATGAAGTAGCTATAGTCTCCTTGTGCAAGAGTTGACATTGGTCCACATACATCAGTATGTATTAGACCAAGCAATTCTTCCACTGGATTACCTTTTCCAGAAAAGGGTAATTTGGTCATCTTGCCTTTTAAGCATGATTCGCACGTATCAAATGAACCGGGTTCAAATGATTCCAGAATTCCACATCGGTGTAATTCGGTCATGTGTTTCTTACTTATATGGCCAAGACGACAATGCCATGTGTAGGAGTCTATTCGATTATCTATTCGTGCACGCTTGTTGCTTACTTCGATATTGAAAATGTCACCGGATAAATCTAACGTGTAGATACCATTGCACAAAGTTCCAGTCCCATAAAGAACGCCATTTAAAGTTATGTAACAACAATTGTTACTAAAAGTTAAATGATAACTTTTTTCATTCAAACATGAAATAGATACAATGTTCTTTATTAACGAAGGAACAAAATAACAATTATCCAATTCTAAGATACGTCCAGTAGGGAGCTTTAGCAAATATGTTCCGATGGCAACAACAACAATCTTTGCTCCATTTCCAACTCGCAAATTCGCTTCTCCCTTGACGAGTCTTCTTCTATTCCTTAGCCCCTGTATGTCATTACATATATGTGAGCTACACCCAGTATCAAGTACCCAGGTATCTGAGGAAATAGAGTGACATTCAATAACGAAGATACCTGAAGAGGATGGGGCATCGGATGCCTTCTTCTTCAAGGACTCAAGATAAACCTTGCAGTTTCTTCACCAGTGACCTTCCTTGCCACAATGATGGCAAGTGCCTTTTGGTGTCTTTTCAGTCTTTTTGGCCTTTTTCTTCTTTCCTTTATTCTGTTCTTTGGCCTTCCTCTTAGAACCTTTCTTTGAGGAACCAACTAACAGTACCGTCTTCTGATCCTGCTTCACAGAAGGCTCTATAGTCTTTAGCAGGTTGAGCAACTCAGGAATGGTAGTCTCCAGCTTGTTCATCCGATAGTTCATCACAAATTGTGAATAACTTTTGGGTAAACAATGCAGAATTAAGTCAATACTTAGTTCATGATCCATTGCAAAACCGAGTGTGCTCAGTCGCTCTATGTATCCCAACATCTTTAACACAAACTGTGAGGCAGAAGTGCCTTCCTGCATCCTAGAGGTGAAGAGGAGTCTGGAGACCTCGAACGTTTCGGATCTCGCCTGCTCTTCAAATAACTCATGAAGATGGAAGATGATGGTATAAGCGTCCATATGCTCATGCTGCTTCTGCAGCTCAGGTACCATAGAGGCTAGCATGATGCAACTCGCAAGTTCAGAATCGGTCACATGTTTCTGATAGGCCAACAATTGGTCTGGAGTTGCATTCTCTGGAGGACGGTCGGGAAGTTGACCTTCAAGGACATAAGCAAGCTTCTCTGCCTTGAGGACTATCCTTAGGTTTCGAATCCTGTCCATGAAGTTTGGCCCAGTCAGTTTATTGGTGTCCAAAATGGAGCGCAAATTCAGAGAAGACATGATCGAGTGATTATCCTAGAAATACAAATTGAGCTTATGTGAGAAGAATGATTAAAGAATGTATCAACATACATTAATAAAATCCTATTTATTTTTCAAATTGAATAACCCTTTTTTTCAATTCGGGAGATCGTAGGAATATCTCCAAATAGGTTGATATCCAACCATAGATAAGAACAACCATGGCTGTGGCCATCAAGTTATTCTTAGCTATGAAGGTAGGTGATTATACCGATTACATATCACATATATGTAACTATCACTTTATGCTATCAACTAATTGAATGTTTGCATAAATCATTGGGTTGTTAACTCATTAACAAGTATGCAACATTATACATAGCACCCAACTGCACCTCTCTTTACATCGACCTTGGCTGTGGCACAACAAATCGATGCTCCAAGCTTAAGGCTGACCCATTAATCAAGAAGTAGTTTTAATATGGTTGGAGCTCATTCAACCGTTTAGTCAGGCTTGGATGTGTCCAACAACCAAAACTAAGGATTGACCTCTGACTCCAACTATATTATTCATAAACTAATTCCATGGTTTGAACATGTTGAGGTTCAAGTCGGGCATGGATGTGTCCATCAACCCAAACGAGAAATAAAACTCCGATTCTAACCATATTAATGGAAGGTGTTGGCCTTAATATTTTATAAGGGGTTTTGGGTCTCATCCTTTCTTTTCAAAGCACATTCATGACATATAATTATGTCATGACTAATGATTTCCTTAATAAAGTATGTATGTGACTTAATTTATCAAGTCTCATTAATTGAATTAGGAACCGGATTTCCTAATTCTAATTTCATACTTTATTCAAGGAATTATTTTGGGAAACAATTTCCTAAATTGTCATAATCAATTTCGGAAATAATATGTTTAAGACTTTGATTTCTCTAAATCAAATCTTATTAAATTAAGAGACAGATTTCCTTAATTCAACCACATATTATTTTCATGAAAATCTCATTTAAGAAAACTCTATAGGAAACCATTTTCCTAATTAATTTTGGAGACAAGAATATGTAAGAGCATCACCTCTTAAATCAAATTTCCAAGATTTGATCACATATTTTATTCATGGATTAATTAATTACAACAAATTGTTTTCTAAGGGTGGCTCCCCGTGTAACGCCCGACCTTATATCTACCCTAAAGGCGGGGTTACGGGTCCATACACTCATATCATACAATCATGTTAAGCATGTATATCCAAACAAAACAGTTACATACAAGAAATGTAGTAGACATGCCTATTGAAGACTAATTTACCAAGCATGGTTTTTCATTTCTTTTATATCTACATGCATTTACAACCTAATAGGAAGATCATGTATCACACTAAAGCATGGAATAAACATGGTTTGAACAAGATACCACATAGGAATATAGCAAGAGTTATCTAGTCTTAGATACATGCAAAGGAAGCATTCATAAGAAACAGAAAATAGTAATTACCTAGTATTTTCCTTAGCATGCATTCTATAATATTTAAACATTAATGATAGTATTATTTTGCATAACATAGGTTCCATACTACTAACTCAATCACAGTAGAATAGTCATGATCATCACCCATTCAGAGTATAGCAATACAATTTCAATAGTAATTATGGGAAGCAGTTTAGATTCTAGACAAAACAAGGTAGATAGAATCTTTTGTTCTTTCCCGAGCCATCACCACACACATCCTCCAACCTCCCCTCTGCCTCTTCCTTTAGTTCGAGTATTTCTTACCGCTGTCTGCAGCATAAGAAAAATAACAGGAACTAGTAAGCAAAACATGCTTAGTAAGAATCCGGGCCTACTCGCAAAATCCATATCAATACATCATATCATGTACACAATAATCAGATAGAATTATCAGCATCATAAGCATCTCATCAAAGCATCATAAACATCACATCAATTTATCTCTAAGTACTTTACGGAACAAGATCACATGATGAGAAATGTTTTTGAAAAAGGTTCCATAATGGTAAGTACTTCAAAATATCATATCATCATCAGGGCCCAGTTGTCGTACCACATCATGCGCGTTCCCTAATAAATTGGGGTAGCGAGCCACCAATCTAATTAGAGCAGGACCCTTCCGTCCTACCAATGCCATGACCTTAACATGCTCATTGGATTTGTTTAACGACCCCCTTCCGAGTCGGGTACACAACTTTCCAAAGTAAAGTAATTTATCATGCAATTACTCATATATGTATATGCCTAAAGGTACTCTTAATCACTTCTCAAAGGGACACACCACACATTCGGGTGCTCTTGATCCCCTAGGGACACACCACGCATTCGGGTGCTCTTGATCCCAGTTTCAATAGAGTATCCTTTTTAAGCATATTATCAACCACATCATGTTCATGTCATAAGAGTGCCCCATGGGCTATAAGGCATGCTTTTATACCTAACAAGATAGGTCACATAATTTATACACACATCACATATGTAGTAGCATGCTTCATGGTCTCATTGGGTACTTCTCAACCCTAGAATTAGGGTTGGCCGAAACATACAAGTAAGGGAGTTTGGTTTTCAAATTAAGCATTCATTCAAGCATTCTTACAAACACCTCAAGTACATTTCATGTAACAATGTAAACATGGTTTAAACCTCAAAGTGGGGTTAGCATCCACTAACCCTAATTTACAAGGGTTTGGCCGAAACCTTGTAGGGTACCAAACCCTAATTTTGTCCTTCCAAAAATTTGGAAATATCGCATATGAGTATAAAGTCCCTAGGGGTACTAGCATATATCAAAGCTTGATCAAAAATCCCCTTCTTGGACCTCCAAGCATAGGTGGCCGAAACCTTGTGGACACCAAACCCTAGTTTTTGTCTTCTCAAAAATTTGGAAAACAACATACATCCATACCCTAAGTTCTTAGGGATATCCTCATGTATCAAGAAGCAACCAAAACCCATTTCATGGTGGTGGCCGAATGGTTACAAGGGAAGAAGGTTCCCTTTTCAACAACAACAACAAGAACATACTAATCAAACGAAACGATTACACTGCAGGCGAGAGGATACTTACATCCTAGCGCTGGAAATTTCTTTAAACCGTAGGGTACCCTACACTTGGAGGGTATGTGAAGATCCTCTTTTCTTCCAACTTTTCTCTAAGAGTTCCTTGGTCTTGGTAGAGGCAAAGACACTTGGCTTTCCTCCTTGTAGTTGCCCTAGGGTTAGAACCCTTGGATAAGGGTTTTCGAAAATGGAAGAAGAGAAGAAGGGGATGGTGGTTTCGGTGGGGGAAGGAAGAAGAAGAAGAGAAGAAAAGGAAGTTACTTCCAACTTCCCTTATTTATACTTCTCTCATGAAAAGACATGTCTCTTCACTCTTACCCACTTAACAAGCATGTTCCTTTATCCTTCTACATGAAATATTGCTTGGTTCATTGGTTATGACATGGTGAGTGCAACTAGGAGGTTCAAGGTTCAATCCTTGCTTCCTCCACTTTGCACTTTCTTTTTAGCACCATTCATTTCCAAGCTCAATAAACCAAGCCCATCATGAAATTTCATACTATGAATAATATTTTATGAATTCAGAATATTTCATAATATTCCAAAAATATTATTTCATAATATTTTTAATATTCCATATTCATGAATATAATATTTCATGCTAATATTTCATGATAATAATATTCATGAATATAATATTTCATGTATTCATGACATTTCATAGCATGTGATTGCATGAAATTTATATCATTTTATTATAACCATTTTCATACATTGTCATGATTTTACATTGACAAATTTGGGGTGTTACACCCCGAGGCTCAGATACCCAAATAAAAAGAAATTTGTCGTAAATACAATTTGGTCCGCTCCCCGAGGTGTAACCAAATTAATAATGATAATTTTATTCAAAATGGGAAATTAAATTACAACAACTAACTTTAAATTGGACGGCTCCCCAAGGCTCAATCCAAAATAAAGAATTTTGTAAATAATTTAAAACCAATTCGAATTTAATTGTCAATTAATGATCCATAAATTTGTCTAGACTTTCTTGAAAGAAAGTGCCCAAAATTGTGAGATTTCATAATAGATTTTCAGAATAATTGTAAGTTTCTGGTACAAAGAAAACTTACATATTTCCAAAATTGGAAAATTTCCAAAATAGGAAATTTTCAAAATTGGAAAGTTTCCAAAGATGGGAAGATTTCACAATTATCATAAAATTTCAGAAACTAGGATATTTCAAAAGTTTGCGAAATTTCATGAGGATTTCCAAACTTTGAAATTCCTAAATCTAAAATTTATCATAATTGGAAAGTTTCCATAATAGGAAAATTTTCCAAAATTGAGATCATGACAAAGTTTTTCGCAAAACAATTGTAAAATACGGCGAATTAAAAATCTGTAGAATAAATTTTTTTTCGAAAATTATATTGGCAGAGTTGATTATAATAAATGGGAAGGTTAAATAATTAAAAACCCTTACATAAGGACAAGGTTTGAATTTCTGAAAGTGGAGGGTCTTTTTGCAAAAAGCCCCTTTTGTATTAAAGCTCTCGGCTTGCCTCTTCCCTCACCGTGCCCTAAACTCGACGCCGCCCAACCCCTCCCCTCTCCGACAGAAGCGCCGCAGCCTCTTCCCCGTGCCCTAGCCCACGACCACAACCCGACGCCACCTCCTTCGTCTTCTCTCCCTGCGAAGCTAGCGAACCCAAGGCCGGCGATCTTTACTCTTTCCTCTGCTGCTCTCTCTAGATCTAGGGCAAAAGATTGGTGTCGGGAGGAGCTGTTGCGGGTCTTGCCGGCGATTGAGTTCTTCACCTCCGATCGGGTGAGTACTTAGATATGGAGAATTATGTCATCTTGACCTACGTACGTGGTACTCATTGGATCTATGGTAGATGCACGAGGGATCTTCTCCTTGGATTGTTTTCGAGCACGTTTGAGCCACGCCTTGGGGTCAGCCATTGCTTAAGGTAAGGATTGATTCTAGCAATTTATTTTCGTGGTGATCTTAGCCACTAAATTGAGGTTTCACAAGTGAATCTTTGATCGAACAGTTTCCTGGCTTTTCGGATATGGATTTCTAATTGAGAGTCTCTGTTTTGGATTTTGATCGGAAGGGAATCGCTGGGTGGTGTTAAGCCTTCTAGTTTCAATTCGATTGAGGTTTCTACCTTAGTTCTCATAATCATTCTGCCGATGGTTTTTGTTGGATTGGAAGAATGAGCTAGGTTTGTTTAGTCGTGATTTTTCTTCTATCTTAGATCTAAGTTTCTGGAGTAGATCACTAAGGTGGATGAAGTTTCTTGAAGCATGGATTTCTTGTTGATATGATTTTTGGCAAACGAACACAGTTTAGATATGTTCTGATTTTAAAGGATAGCTGTGATTTTGATTTGTTAGAATTGATCTATTACATCATGGAGATGAATTGTGTTGGTTAGTTTTGGATTTGAGCTTCTAGAAATTTTAATGAATCTGTTTAGTGGGGTTTACCTTGTTCTTGGGTTGTTTTTCCGGTTGACAATCATGTGGTGATTACGTTCTAGATTTAGTGGTTGTTTGTTCTTGGTGGTTTACATTGCCCATTATTGGTTGTCATTTGCTCAACTCTGTTAGAACTGTAATGATTGGGTGTGAGTTTGAGATGAGTTTGTTTGAATAGGTATTTGATTGTTTGGTGGGTTGGAATCATTATGGATAGGTTTGTATGGTTCTGATTTGGAAAGTTAATCGGTATAGGTTTGATTTTCCTAACGTTGTATTATTTGAATGCTGTCATGTGGTGATCTATGGAGGTAGAGATCAGTTTGTAGTAGAAGAATTCTCATGTTGGATTGATATTGATTAGTATGACGGAATTAGTGTCATGGTTTGAATTGTGGTTTGGGCTTGCTCTTGTTGATCTAGTTGTTGGTGCTATGGGATACATGGCATCTTGAACAGAATATTCTGATACATTGTGGGATAATTAGGGGCTACTTATTTAATTGTGATGAATTAAATGAAACGGGATAATTAGGACAATCCTAATTAATTAAGATAGCTCGTTAGCTATAGATTCTATATTATTGTAGGTAAACAACATGCCTTTGATACAGGGCATTGATTGGATTGATCATTTCTGATTATCAGACGGGAGGTTCTTGCTGATACGAGCATTTACTTGGAGGCGGGTACCCTTTGACTTATCTTGTTGATATTGTCATATTGTTATGCATAGACTGTTATAGATAGCAGTAAGATTATACGATATCCCTGTTGATTATGCTGTTCTGGATACTTGTTAGTTATCCCTGAGTTATTATGCCTGTCCTGGATACTTGTTAGTTATCCCTGAGTTATTATGCCTGTTCTGGATACTTGTTAGTTATCCCTGAGTTATTATGCCTGTTCTGGATACTTGTTAGTTATCCCTGAGTTATTATGCCTGTCCTGGATACTTGATAGTTATCCCTGTTGATTATGCTGTTCTGGATTCTTGTTAGTTATCCCTGAGTTATTATGTCTGTTCTGGATACTTGTTAGTTATCCCTGAGTTATTATGCCTGTCCTGGATACTTGTTAGTTATCCCTGAGTTATTATGTCTGTCTTGGATACTTGTTAGTTATTCCTGAGTTATTATGCCTGTCTTGGATACTTGTTAGTTATCCCTGAGTTATTATGCATGTCCTGGATACTCGTTAGTTATCCCTGAGTTATTATGTCTGTCCTGGATACTTGTTAGTTATCCTTGAGTTATTATGTCTGTTCTGGATACTTGTTAGTTATCCCTGAGTTATTATGCCTGTTCTGGATACTTGTTAGTTATCCCTGAGTTATTATGCCTGTTCTGGATACTTGTTAGTTATCCCTGAGTTATTATGCTTGTTCTGGATATTTGTTGGTTATCCCTGAGTTATTATGCAGTTAGTTCTACACAGTCTCAAGTATTGTCATATCTATATCTATGCTTAGATATCGTGAGGTATCTCTTGCGTTTGACATTGAGAGATCTGTAGTTTCCGGCCAGTATACCTTGTAGGTTACCTGTATTTCCTGTTATAGGATTTCAGACTGAGACTTAGTATACTGAGGACTTGGGGAGGGAGGTATGTGTATCTATCATACATCATCCTTGCATTGTTGCATGCCGGCGATCAGCGACTCCCTTGTGGTTGAGCCTAATCGTCTTCCGGCACATGATATGCACACACGACCACTCATGGGTTAGTGGATACCGCTGGGTGTGTGCATTTGCTCTGTATTGCTCCGCTCGTCCGCTCAGGGGTAGTGGTTTCGGAGCGTGGTAGCAAGCAGGGATCCCTTCTCTACCCATTGACCAGAGAAGATGAGAGAGATATCTCCCCCATATATACATGAGGCGGAGCGATAGCTCCACCAGCATCCTGTCCTCTCGGTCACTCAGGAGCAGTGATGGCAGAGTGCGGACAGTGTCACAGCTCTACCCACTCGGCCGACACAGTATCGCCTGTCTCGGTGGCTTGACTGGAGTTAGGGGGTGACCATGGCATTGCACCATGTGAATATTTTGCATTGTGTATTGTTTGCTGCACTTGATTTCTGCACTTGTTTGACATGCATATTCTAGAGACTTGTTATCTGAGATTATATGTCTATTGATATTCCCTTGGTACTTATTACCCTCTTTTTAGGTTAGATGGATTCTGGTATGTATCTACTCAGTCTTTTCAGTACCAGTATTTCCCTATTTTTGATATGAGACTGTATTAGCGGAACTCTTATTATTAGTATAACTTTCTACGCATATCTGTTGGGTATTCGCTGAGTTATGGACTCACCCCCGTTGCCATACATTTTTATTTCAGGTTGAGATACTTGGAGTCGCCAGAAGAGCCCAGCAGCCAGTCCCTACCCATCGCGATCGCAGGATTTTGTTTTGCACTTTGTAGTGCATTGTTTTATATTTCTTTTAGTGATTTGTATATGTCATATGTGTCGTGTGCCTAAGGGGCTTTTGTGTATTGGTTGTTTCGTCGTAAGTCGGACCGGTCCGCAGTTAGGTATGATTTATTATGTTTTATTGTTATGGTTTTCTTAGTGTCTATATATATTTTGAGGCCTGAGGCCAATTAAACTGCGTGGTGATGTTATATAGGTTATGTGTATATGTAAATTGTCCGCCGGAGAGGGGAGGTGCTGTCCGATTTTCTATTGGATTAGCGGCTCCTGGGTCTCGGGGCATGACAATTTATTTTGGTATCAGAGCCCAGGTTGTTGGATACCTTGAGGACTTGTGGATTTTCGGTGTCTATCTGATACCAATTTATTTTGGTATCAGAACGTAGGTTTGCGATGCCTACTTGTTTTACGAGTCTTTCCGGATTTGTTCGGAGTAGTTTTATCGATGTGGTTGTTTGGGACTTGGCGATGGGACTTCTTCTAGCGACAGGTATTTCTCCTGATCTTTTGTATCCCTTATCCTATTTAGGTATTGGATAGAAAATTCTCTTATGTCATTGGATCATGTTACCACTCTTGTATATTTAGGTATGGTTAGTAGTTCTCTCATGTTACTGGATCATGTTACTATACCTATATATTTAGGTATGATTTAGAAATTCTCACATGTTGTTGGATCATGTTACTATACCTGTATATCTAGGTATGATTTAGAAATTATCTCGTGTTATCGGATCATGCTACCATTCCTGTATATTTAGGTATGCTTAGTAGTTCTCACATGTTACTGGATCATGTTACCATTCCTGTATATTTAGGTATGATTTAGAAATTCTCACATGTTATTGGATCATGTTACTATACCTATATATTTAGGTATGATTTAGAAATTCTCACATGTTATTGGATCATGTTACTATACCTGTATATCTAGGTATGATTTAGAAATTATCTCGTGTTATCGGATCATGCTACCATTCCTGTATATTTAGGTATAGTTAGTAGTTCTCACATGTTACTGGATCATGTTACCATTCTTGTATATTTAGGTATGATTTAGAAATTCTCACATGTTATTGGATCATGTTACTATACCTGTATATTTAGGTATGATTTAGAAATTCTCACATGTTATTGGATCATGTTACTATACCTGTATATCTAGGTATGATTGAGAAATTATCTCGTGTTATCGGATCATGCTACCATTCCTGTATATTTAGGTATGGTTAGAAATTTTTTCATGTCATTGGATCAGGTTGTTATTCCTGTATATTTATGTATAGTTAGAAATTCTCTCATGTTATTGGATCAATTCATAGTAGCTCATGGAGCTATAAGTTTTTCTTATGTTGCGGATATCTGGACAGATAAGCTAGATGTCATGTTTTGAGTACATGATCTGCATTGATGCAATAGGGTAGCAGTAGCTACATATTATTATGATTAGTAGAGGATTGATACAATCTGTTCCTTGGGGACTTTGACCATGGATCACTTGTACTGGGTAGTTGACCTAGAAGGTACATGTTGATAGATGATTTGGGCTAATATAGAAAAGTGTGAAGCTAGTTGCTTGACACTTATGGGTTACCGCTTGTACTTGGTTGAATAACTAAAAAGGTATATACGGACTTATGATTTGCGTGGAGGCAAATCACTTATAAGACTAGGCCGCCTATAGTTAGATATTATTGCGGACGGCCTGTGGGAAAATAAAGGAATTGCTTTATGAGTATGCTGAGATACTCCTGAGAGATAGCATGTCTCTATCTCCTTGTTATGGAGTAGGACCTTAGAGGGTTTTGACCATAGAGTGGAGGAATTGGACTGTAATGGATTACGAAGCGATGGTCGGTATGACTCGCTAGTTGCTACGCTATTCTATGAGGGATTTTGACTCATAGA
>JAGFNQ010008668.1:0-63149 GCA_024364735.1 Boesenbergia rotunda | reverse complement strand
TTCCAGGTATGCAAACCAAGTTTGGAACTTGGTAGACCCACCTGAAGGCATTAAGCCTATTGTGTATAAGTGGTTTTCAAGAAGAAAATCAACATGGATGATAATGTAATTACCTACAAAGCGAGATTAGTTGCGAAAGACTATCGTCAAAGGCAAGGTGTTGACTATGACGAAACCTTCTCATCAGTATCTATGCTAATACATTCGAATACTCTTGTCTATAGTAGCTCATTATGATTATGAGGTATATGAAAATAGCATTCCTCAACAGAAATTTGTTCGAGGATGTGCATATGATACAACTCGAGAGTTTCACATCTATTGATAAAAATAAAGTAGGAAAACTTCAACGATCCACTTATGGATTGAAGCAAGCATCTAAGGGTTCGAAAATTCGTTTTGATGAGACAATCAAAGAGTTTGATTTCTCATACAATCGTGATGAACATTATGTGTACAAGAAGATTAATGGGAGTGCGGTGTATTCCTAGTGTTATATGTCGATGACATATTGCTTATAGTAAATGATGTGTCTTTTCTATAGTCGGTTAAAGTTTGATTGTCCAAAAGGTTCTCCCTGAAAAATCTGAGAGAAGCAACATATATCATCGGGATTAAGATCTATAGGGATAAATTGAAACAGTGGCTTGGTCTTTTACAATCTGCATATATAGACAGTGCTAAAGAGGTTTAGCATGGATGAATCCAAGAAAAGTTTTATATCTATGAGGCATGAGGTTCACCTTTCGAAGTCTATGTGCCCACGCATAAAAGACGAGAGGATTTGCATGAGAAAGATGCCCTATGCGTCAGCGATAGGCTCTATCATGTATGTTATGTTATGTATAAGGTTCGATGTATCATAAGTGTCACAAGCAAATATTAGTCAGATCAAGGAATGGATCATTGGGCGGCTGTTAAGGCAATTCTTAAGTACTTGTGAAGATTAAGAATGTGTTTTAGTATATGAAGATGAAGACATGATTACACGTGGGTATATTGATGTCAGCTTTCAGAAGGATGATTCCTAGTTTCAGTCGGGGTACATATTCACATTGAATGATGGCGTAATAAGTTGGAAGAGTTCCAAGCAAGATAGTTGTTGATTCTACCACGGATGCAGAATACATTGTGGCTTCTGAAGTAGCAAAGGAAGTAGTTTGGATCAAGAAGTTTATCCCTGAACTTGGAGTGGACCTGTCCATTATTGAAGCATTACCAGTTTACTGCAACAACAATGAAGCCATCACACAGGCGAAGGAACACAGGTTTCACCAATGATCCAAACATTTGCTTCGGCGTTATCATTTGATCAGAGAGATTATCAGTATGAAAAAAATACAAATCGAGAAGATTCTTATTGAAAGGAATCTAACAGATCCTTAACAAAGGCTCTATCACAATGTAAGTTTGAGAATCACGTCCAGATCTATGGTATTGATATTAGATCAAGTGGGAGTATGTTATATTTGAAAGGTGTCCTAAGCAATCGCCGGTTTGTACCTATTTATTGGATAAATAATGATTCACTACTTAAGTGCACATTTCTATGTGATTGATTCAATCTTAAACTTATTTACTGAACGTCCGCAATACAATTCATAGCATGAGAAAACTTATGATGGGATCTCTATATACACAATTATGAATATATTGAAAGATTTCTTAGTCAATGAATTGATGAGTTTGAACATTATCAATTCTTTGAGACTAGCACGTGTTATACTCCTTGGTTTATCCAAACAGTTGTTTCTCACTGGTTGGATACATTGGGATGTTGAGAGTTAAATGTGGATGTTAGTTATGTTAACTAGTTCATTGGGCTGTTGGCTGCCAGTCCAGCCAACGGTGCTGGCAGCCATCGTCCGAACACGGAACAACAACAAGGGTTGTTGTTGTCCCATGCGTCACCAACACCGATCTAGCGTCGTGGTTGCCCGCGCGCCACTGTGAGGCTTGGCTGTCGTTTGCCCTCCATCCAGCGATCGCCTATTGACCACCAGACCTCCTTGCTGCCGGCCACACCACTGATAACAGCGAAGAACAGTCTCGAACAGTAGCCACTCTGACTACTGTTCATCTCGGTTTGGTGTCGACTAGTTGCGTACGACGTCGGGCACCAAACTTTGTCTTTGCACGCAAGGCTAGTACCTTTCACAAGGATGAAACTCGTGACTTCCGAAGTTGTCTTGGTGATCGCTCGATGCGGACACGAATAGAGGCATGGCTCGATAGCGTTGCTAGTTGATGCCCTTCCCACTCCACGTTATATGATATGTATAAATTTATTTCGTAAAATTTTAATTTGTGTTCATGTTTGGCATGTTATATCCTTGTATGCATGTGATGTGTGTATTGTAATAAAATAGTTTTATTATTATTTTTGTTTTCTACTGTGTAATTGTGAAACATATATTAGCACGCATCACATTGGACTCCCAACAAACTTAGCAATGGATAAGATGGAATTCCATTTTTTTATCCGATCAGAGACATCTAAGTTTTCTAAGCTTAGGTTGACTTTCTCAGTTGCAGTCTTGATTTGGGGAAAATTTTAGCTAAGTTCCAGCCAGTTTTTATATTTTTTTCAAAAGCAATAAATTTAACATCCCTATGAGACACTATTGATGTGAATAACTCATGCAATGCAATAACCTTCTTAGAGATCAACTTAATAATGTGAGATTCCTTATTTGTTTTCTATTGGTGATGAAATGGCCATTTTGTCAAATTTGTCTTTGGCAACTAAGAAGTAATTGTTACGTCTATTAGTTTAGGGTAGTCATAAACTAAAGTTCATATCCTTCTAAAATTCACAAGAATGTAATAGTTATGTGTATAAACTTGTGTTTTACTTGTTGGTTTTGGCCTTTAAGCATATAGAACACAAAAATATAACCTAATGACGTCTAGTCTAAAGGATGACCAAAATGATCCATCTAGCATAAGGATTATGGTCGTCTGTTTTAGAGTGACTTGTGAGGCCATTTGTGTGCAATTCCTAAACTAAAAAAAAAAAAATAATTAATGCCTGAGAGATACATAAGAGTGTATTAAACATATACTTATCCCTAATCGTGAAGTTAACTAATTTACAATGATTCTTATCTTGAATATCTTAAAAAATATCAATATTTTGAGTTACAACTGATATTCTAAATTATTGGCAGATTTTATTACTAATTAAGATAATCTTCGATTATCATCATTTAATCAATATCTATGAATGTCTATAAATCGACTACCAATAAATACACTAAGCGTTGAACCACTGCTGCCTGCTAGTAAAAAACTTCTATAGGACTAGGTCGGTTACCTTAGGATTATTCGGCGTAAGCTGAACACTTGATGTTAACTAAAAAACTTAAGAGGTGAACCACTAAGGTCATTATTCTTACAATGTAATGATTTTTCTCCATTTACTAAAGTCATTATTCTTACAACGTAATGATTTTTCTTTTGGATACTCTAGTATAAGATTAGATTAGAGTTTTCACTTTTTAGTATTTCTTTTCTTCATTTAGCATTTTTTATTATTTAAATTTTTTTACCACAATTATTCTATTGTGCATTCACATCTTATCAGTTACTTGTACAACTGACTTAACTTTCTAGTATAAATTATGCTAATTTAATTATTTATCATCTTAGGATTTATAGATAAGAGCTCTATAATATAAAAATAGAAGCTTTTATATCTAGATCATCCAGTAGCATAATAGGTCATGCTTTAGAATATCCAATTTTTAAAACAACTCTTTATATGTTAATTCTCATATGAAACCCCAAATGTGAATAAGAAAGAATATCAATCTATTTAGCCCACTAATGGTTTAATATTTAAAACTCATTTCACTATTTTAATTATTGTATTATATTATTATTTTTAAAAAATATATATACATGTAATCATTTTATTTATTTATATATGCACAAGGAAATATTTATGAGTGCAAATATAGATTTTACCCACTTTTGCGTATAGCCAAAAAGTCCGAGCATCAACAAATCAACGAGCTCTACTCAAAGACATATCTGCAAATACAAAAATAATAACCAAGCTTTTATCTCATTAAATGAGAACTATATAGATTTTCTTACACTATTGGACTTGATATCCTACGATATCTTCTTTTATATTTAAATGAATTTTATTTTATTTTATCATTACTAATCAAGTCTTTTTTATTTTCTCTTTTTCTCAATTAATGTTTATATTTGTCAAGGTCTCACATCAGTTAGTATATGTCTATATCATGTTAAACGAATGTCTCAGAGTTTTCATTCAATAGGTGCAGTTTCGATTCTCTCTAATGTTATCATTTTTATTTTATCCATCCTTGCATGTCTGTACATCCACTTTAACATCCTCATCTATATAACTCTTATCTTTTGCTCGTGTGCTCGATTCATAATCCAGCATTTAGTTCCATATCAGGTCTTACAGCTTCGCTTTAAACTTTTGATGTGCAAAGAATATCTAACCTCCTTTCCATTTTAACTATTGTGCTTGTATCCTATGTAAAATATCTCTATCAACCTCTCTATTCTTTTGCAATAATGATTAATACTTAAAGTTCTAAGTTATAAGTTGCTCGTCATGTCATATTTTAATAATTATCTTGCTATGCCTACTATTACTTTATTTAAATTTCATATATTTGTATTTACTGTACTAAGTTTAAAAAATTTTCAATAAAAGTGTTTTCCATTGAGATTTGAGCTTAACATTTAATTCTTCATGTGTTTCTTCAATGAAAAGGTTCCTGCAAAACATGCACCATGCTAACATGTCTTACATGTGTCCAGTGAATTCATCTATAACTAATGTAAAAAATTCAAACTTAGTTAATCTTTGATATAATACTATCTTTATGGAAAATTATTCGGTTAATCCGCTTGGAGTTTTTTCTCTTCTTATTACATACTCGTACATATCCTTAATTATTTCAATATATGCTATGTTGATACCTTTTTTGTCATTATATCTTATCATTACATCCTTATACATTTCCTTTAGACTCTATCATAAACTCATCTTATATGAATGAACACCATGTGTATATCTCTTAATTTTTAGGATCACGGAAAATTTCAATTCCTCCTTGCTAATTAAAATGAGCCACTTGCAATAAAATTATTATGAAAAAAATATATATACAAGTTATAACTAATAACAATAACAACTAAGTCTTAATCAAGTAGGGTCAACTATATGCATCATCATACACCATCAGGCTCAATCCTCTACTAATGAATTTTATCTTATTTTATCGTTGCTAATCAAGTCTTCGTTGATTCTCTTCCTCGCCTATTTATCAGGGTCTCATATCACTTAACTAGGATATTTATTGGTCATCTAAGTGCATGCTTATACATCTTAAACATATCTCTGGGAGTTTCCAGGTGTAATCCTAACTCTATTGTTCTCATTATTTATCCCACCTTAACATGCTTATCTACAACCCCCAACTTTTACTCATGTGCTTAATTCATAACCTAATATTCAGCTTCATATAACATAGCAGATATAACTATCATTTCATAAAACTTCCCTTTAACCTTTAGAGGTATTTTATAATCACAAAGAACACTAGATATCCTCTTCCATTTTAACCATCTTATTTTATTTAGGTAAAATATGTTGTTTTCCTGCTTTAGCTATTGTCACGCTCTGCAAAAGCTAGACTTGTCGTAAAGTTAGCTTTGCTCACTGTGTATGAATTGCAGTAGTGTCTTAGCAACATATAGACAAAAATTAACTAAACTAACTTAATACATACCTTTGAAGAGACTCCACCAATGTTGTACACAAATCTCAGCAAATAAAGATGGAGGTCAAAACTCCGTAAATGAGCATAAAATACAAAGTGACTATAAAGAGAGAAATTTATGATGTAAATAACATGCCATGTAATAAAATTCAATGAAAAAGTAAATTGTCAAGGTTATCAATAATCTCTATTATAAATTTGCATTAAATCAGCTCTTAAACGAATTTATCATTGTTTTTATTTCCTCTTTTGTTCTTTTTCAAGTATTCATATTTGGTTTATTAAGGAATCCATATATAAATATATTATATAAGGGCGACTTAAAAATGTGCCAAGTCGCAATCCATCCAAAATAAAAAATGCATCTTAAACGTATAAGAATATATATAGGGTGAATGATTCGCAATCCATCCAATGTATCGTATATACATGGGATGAATGACTCATAATATATCCAATATGAAATATATCATATAAATATATATAGGATGAACAACTTGCAATGCATCCCATCACATATGTATCATATATGGGATGAATGACCTGTAATCAATCTAATATGAAATACCGACTCAATCCACCTAATAAAGATATATGTATATATGTAGGATGGACGACATATAATCATCCAAAATAAGAATATCTTCTCATATAAAATTGTTGATGCCTACACACTCGCGAAAAGATCTAAAGGCCCTTTTTGAGCTTGGAGCTAATGCTTTCAAGTATTGGTGTTATGTTTAGTATCTTGTTAATTTAAAATCAGTAATAACACAATTCCTTTCTAAGCGTGAAGTCAAAGCTCTATACTATAACTGTTGCATTTATTATCTCATTAATTTAGTTAAAATAATTATGCAGATCTTTTAGAGTGTCGCGATGAAGCTCTATGGCATCTGTTATGGTTTGAAATCTTGTACTGTGTCAAGCAAAACGGTTGAAACATATCGTTCTAGTAAATGAAATTGGATACTAAGGTTCAAAATCTTGAGTCATGCCGTAATTTTGGTATTTGACACAAAAGATATTATTCCAATATTGTGCCAACACTCCAATGCATGTATCGATGATAGATTGGAGGCTGAAGGTGGAAGACAATGAAATAAAGGAAGGAGACATTATCTATGCGTGCTGAGTGGTATTAAGTTTTCATAATTTACCAAAATGACATGTTTTGAACATTTGCGCTCGGCATGATACAAGGTTTAAAACCATGCTCAACATAGACAATATTTCCTTCGTATGCTTCATCTCCTTCCTTTTAAAACTCCAATTCATTACCAACACCTTGCATTGAAACATTGATACGATACCGAAATAAAGACCAAAACTTTGGCACAACTTGAGATTTTAAACCTTGGCATCAACTACCTATTACTTTATTAGTTACCATATTAATTATATAATTTAATTTGTCATTGTTCTCAAAAAGGGAACAAACAATATAGGTATACAATTATGAATACCAAAGGACAAGCAACATGAATGAAAGTTGTCAAGCAATAAGAGTAAAAATGAGATCATAAATATTTCTACTTTCTACAACTATATAATTGTAACATCTAATTTTATAAGTTGTTGAAATCATATGGTAACGGACACTCCAGGTCATCAATGTGTGCCTATTGCAACAAATTGAGTGTGTACAGCATGGAAGGAACCATTCTAAACTTGTTAGATTCAAACATCATAAAGACTGCCAATGGGAATGTTCAACATGTATTTAAACTCTTGAGGAAATGTCCTTTGCGTCCATTAACATGTTGCAACGCTTCACATCACTCTTATGCATGATGGAGTGCAATGAGAGCTTAGTTGGTTGGTCTCCGAACATTTAGGGTGGCACAAGGACGATGCGGCCACCAAGGATGGTGAAAAACACTAAAGGTGGTAGAGGGGACGAGTGAGATGACGAGAGTGGAGAGGAGTTGCAACATTTGCAAGGAAACATGAAAGAAAAAAAATTGAAAACCCAAAAAACAATGGGGAGGAGGTGATTAGGTTTTAATTGACAGTTTGCAATTTGGTCCATTAATTTTTATAAAAATTATAATTTGTTCCATAAAAATGACTAATGTAACAACTATTCTATAGATGTCCTTTCTCCTTATTTTGTATCAAGCTGTCGAAACTTTTGAAAGCTTTGTTCTCGGTTCATTCACTACTTTCTTTTGCTCTTTCTTAGCTATTGTATACCTTTTTTAAGCTTTCTTAGTTCTTATAAGTGTTTAATAACTTAGATGTTCGTTTTCCATCACTTTTCTCATGCTTCCTCATTTCACCACCAAGGTTCTATATTTGATGATGCCTAACTTCTTAGCTCATCAATTATGCTCTTGGTTATTGTATTCAAATTTAGTATCATCTTATCTCGTCTTATTCAAGACACTATGTATTTCTCCTAATATTTATGCTCATACCCTCACCTTAAAATGGCTTTATTTCGTATCCTTTTAACCTCCCCCACTTGATCCTAGGAGCCACACGTTTTCTATTAGCTATTATAAGTTTTATATTATTGCAAAATTCAATATAGCTTTGACTTTTTCATTTCTTATTTGAAAACCATAACCTCCCTATCATATTCCTAATTTCTTACTCCCCATTTAGATCTATTATTATTGAAATCATCTTTTTTTTTACTACCTCATTTTGGTCTTCTCAAAACCTATGTTTGGTGTCTTCATCTGCTTAAGATGCATATATATTAATTATATTAATAGTTTCTTTGTTATCATTATCTTGAGAGTTATAATCCTATTTCCTTTTCAAACTATTCATACTTCTTTCCTTAACAAACTATTTACAAAAATACGTACAACATTTCTCATTTTACTCTCTCTTGTGTACTATAACTTAACACTTGAGATCTCTATCATCTTTGTCTTCTCTCTTATCCATTTCGTCTTCTTCTAATTATCGTATCTACTATCTCCAGTGCTTTGCCAAGGAGTTTTCTTACTATTCATGTTCTAAATCTAAGATAATTGAAATTCCTACAATGTCTATTGTTATCCAACCTAGGATGTGAGAACTTTTGCAGCCTTAATACTATACACCAATTCTCATGGAGATATATTGGTCCTTTTCGAGGTGTTGCAGTCATACCATGCAATGTAATCCTTTTGTTAGGGGTGTCAATTCGGGTGGGTCGGGTCGGGTTTGGGTCGGGTTGGGAAATTTTTTTTTTTTAACTCCCAATCCGAACCCGACCCGAACCCGACCCGAACCTAATTTCAACCCGAAACCCCCAAACTCGAACCCGACCAACCCGACCCGACCCGAATAACCCGGAAAAACCTATTCAAAACGTCTTTTTTCGCCATTTTCCCTATAATTCTTCACTTTTATCTCAATACTTCATCATGATCATACTATATTGATATTAATATACATAAAAATATCTTAATTTTCAAAATAAAATTTGATTTAACCCCAAAAAATCCACAAAATATTAAATTCGGGTCAACCCGAACCCGACCCGAACCCAACTCGAAATTTTTCAACCTGAAACCCCCCAACCCGAACCCGACCCGAACCCGAAAATTTTCAACCCGAACCCGATTTTTTTCGGGTCGATTCGGGTTGGGTCGTCGGATCGTGTTGATTTTTGACACCCCTACCTTTTGGGTTACAATCTAGCATTAGTGCAATAGTTTGATAGATTCATACATAGTATTTGCCTATGTTTTACTCGCAATCTTATGCGACCCTTCTTTATTTTGGCTTGGAACTTGTTATGGCGGAGTTTATTTGACATAGGTGGAGTTATATATAGATTATAAATGAGAAAAATTAAAATTTAATTAGTTACATGCAAATTTAAGTTTGTAGAGCACGGTGATTAAATTAATTAACAAATATAAAGAATAGAGCAAACATATCTTAACAATCTAATTAATTATTAAGTAAAAATTTAATTATAATAAAAAAATAATTAATATTATTAATAATTTAATTAAATAAGTATTGGAATTATATTGACACAATTTGATACTTTGCCAAAATGGTATGGTTAGTATTTAAAAATTTGCATCTTTTGAATTTTAAAGCTTGGTTCGAGGTTTATCTTATTCATAGTCTACCTATTATTGTTTCTTCGGTGAAGGTGCACCCAAGAATCAAGAAGCCTTTAACGCATCATATCCATAACATAGTGCAAAACTTTCTTATGTGCATGTATTTATTCCCTTGCCATTGTGTCAATCTAAGTTCAATTCTTAATCTCCGAAAGATTTGGGATTGATCTCTTGGATGTTAGAAGCATGGCTTAAAATATCATTTCGTGTCGGGCGAACGGGCAAAATTTGTTGCTCTGCTCGTCATCTGACATCGACACCACAAGCCACTGCGGGGTCTCGGAGGTGTCGCAATCCCATGGCGACTGCACGGAGTCACGGTTCCATAGTGAACTCAGTGGATCGTGGAGGCCATTGCCACAAGACCACTGCGACCTCTCTGGTCACGATGCGGATGCCTGTGCAGGTGGGATGCAGAAGAAAACTAAGGTTTATAATTAAATTTAGAGTTAATAATTTCAATCAACTACGGGTTATAAATAGGATAATCAAGCAAACTTAATCAAATTCTAATAAAAATTATCCCATTAATTTTATGTATTTATTTTTTTTATTTTAAAAAATATATAATAATTTATTTATTTACCTTTTAAAAAATTATTTTTTGTATTTTTACTAATATTTAGATTATTTTTTTTAAGTAATATATTTTATATTTAAAAAATATCATAACCATATCTGCACAACACGATATAATATTGAAATTGTATTGTTTGAGTCATAAACTGAAACTCTAATATAGGTCAAGATTTAAACCATGGTTAGAATAATCAATTGTTTTCATTCTATGCATGGCGCTATTATTTTTAGTTTTAATTTTTTTAATAATGTAGGTGTCTAGACTCTTACATTCCCGACTAATCGTGGAGATGGGCGGCCCTCTTGATTTCTCAACACAGTTTTTTCCTCCAAATTAAGTGCCCGCATGTCCCAGTTAAGGATTGACCCATAGTGCTCTACGAATCCACCTTGACACCTTATCGTTGCACCCTGCCCAGGAGGGCATGCACGGTGCTATTATTGGTATTAATATTGGTATCATCATTAGTCAAAAACTTATTATATTTTTAATTTATTATTTTAAATTGTAACTTAATTTTTTTATTTATATAAAGTTATATTTATTGGTACAAAGCCAAGCAGAAGAGGATTGTATAGAACTGATTTGAATTCAAACATGTTGATTTTTGGCATGGTACAATACCAAAATTTTATTTATTTTTTTAATCAATGATTAAAACTCCTACATGTAACAAGTTTCAACTTGACTTAAAGTGCTGGATTGCTTTGATGAAGGTGGGGAAGTAATAACGGCAGGAGTGTATTTGGTGGCTTTCGGGAAAGCTACACAAAAAGAAGTGTTAATGATGATGTATGAGAGTATGAAGAACGTTATTGCAAAGAGGAAAATTAACACTATTTTTTTGTTATCATAATGTAGAGAGGGGAGATTATACCATCATATCAAAGTTGTGGCTTTCTCCCAATGAGATTATTTGAGACAATCCTAACTCTAGGACCACCTGTTTAAATACTGAGTTGAGAAAGATAAAATATTCTATTATATCCAGAGAGAAATTTCACGTCACATACTTGGGACTCAAGACATTTATCTATTGGTTCAAGTCTCTTATATATATATCCATATACTTGTGTAAATCTTTTACGATAAATAAACAGAAAAAGTAAAGTAAGGACATTCCATTTCGACAAAAGACCATACCCAAGTTCAATATCTTTAGATCCGCTATCCTGATCATGATTTTCCTACCCCCAGAGGGAAAGGCCCTTCCCAAAAGGGAAGGTTGTGGGCGAGGAGGGATTTGAACCCCCGACACCGTGGTTCATAGCCACGTGCTCTAATCCACTGAGCTACATGCCCCACCCCGTCTCCACTGGATTTGTTCCTGGGAGTACCCTCAAAAAGGAACCTTTCCTCAGCCATTTCGGTTAAGAAGATGTAAAAACGCGTTTCTCTCTATCTATAAGAAATAGAACAGTGAGTTCCGAGGTGTGCGGTTTTGAATGAGAGAAAGAAGTGAGGAATCCTCTTTTCGACTCTGACTCTCCCACTCCAGTCGTTGTTTTTCTTTCTGTTACTTCGAAAGTAGCTGCTTCAGCTTCAGCCACGCGAATCTTCGATATTCCTTTTTATTTCTCATCAAACGAATGACATCTTCTTCTGGAAATCCTAGCTATTCTTAGCATGATATTGGGGAATCTCATTGCTATTACTCAAACAAGCATGAAACGTATGCTTGCATATTCGTCCATCGGTCAAATCGGATATGTAATTATTGAAATAATTGTTGGAGACTCAAATGATGGATATGCAAGCATGATAACTTATATGCTGTTCTGTCTCTCCATGAATCTAGTACCATCTATAAAGCTCAACTCCAATGTTTCTTGCTAGATAACAATGCTGATTCAGTGCTTTACTTCAGTTGTTGAACTGATATCTTTTACTAAAATCTTATACTCTCTTCAGGTGCCTGAGGGACTTGAAATGTGTGTTCGACTTATGCTTCCTGGAGAGATAGCACTGGTCACTAGTCCTCCTGATTATGCATATGATAAATTTTCAAGGTAACTTTCTAAATTAAGTCATTTATTGTCAGAAAGTGAGTTTCTGAATTTCATTGTGTCATTTCATTTACAGGCCTGCTAATGTTCCTGAAGGAGCTCATGTCCAGTGGGAAATCGAGTTGCTTGGCTTTGAGATGCCCAAGGTAATCTCAATTCTGATCCACAGTTCTCTAGCTCAAGTTACAATATGCCTGTGATCCTTATGTGCATGTTCATCTCCTTATCATTCTTCAAGCACTTGCTAAGTGTATCATTTTAGGAATTTGGGTGAGATTAACTTCAAATTCTATTCTGCTGTTTAAATTTTACACTTGTTACATTAACCCACATTTGATTGCTGAATACAGGATTGGACTGGTTTGACATTTCAAGAAATTATGGATGAGGCAGAGAACATCAAAAACACGGTATTCATTTTTGACCTATATATTCCCTCTTGCAAATTGATATTCTCATAATTCTGTTTAATCATATATGTGGTATTAAATTTTTGTTAATCCATCCATCTGTGAGAGCTTTCCTTGTTTGAATTGAAGGATAAGTAGTTTTGATAAATTTTAAACATATGTTGCATTTGTGGCACATGAATATGATAAGATGATGAGAGACCATTTGCATATTCGCCAACTCTGTATCTACCATTTTGAACCTGTCTACCACTTTCGTATCTATGTCTGACATTGAAACTTGGGCAATGATACTCCCAGTCTACACATCTCTTAATGATCATGTGTAAATAAATTTAGAAATAATTGTGTTAAACGCTTTTGAGATGGTATGGATATGTACTTAGATGACCAATAAATGCCCGTAGGCAATGTGAAACTATGATAAATACGCACATTAAACGAGGGAGAGGAAGGTCAAAAAAAGCTTGGTTGACAACAATAAAACAAGATAAGTTTTATTTAAATATAGATGATATAATAAGGGACAAAGCCCAATGGCGTAGAAGGATTCATATAGCCGACCTCACCTAGTGGGATAAGACTTGGTTTGTGTTGTTGTTGTTTGTGTTGAACGCTAGGATCCACACCAGTGTCAAGTAAATGTACTGTCATCCAAGTGGCATAGGGCTTAGGGATAAAGTGTTCTAGCAGTTACCTGTTGCACTTTCCTCATTCTATTGTGATGGGCTGAAAATGTTGACTAGGTTTTTTTACTTTTTTATGTTTGCTGCTCAATATTGTGTTTTTCCTAGGGAGTCACATCCTTCTTTGTTCTTCCATTGTAACATATGAATTCATTGCTAGTTTGCTGGAGAAAAATCATAAGTATTACTTGTTTTTTTTTTTTTTATTTTAGGGAAATAGGTTATTCAAAGAAGGGAAGTATGAACTTGCTAAAGCGAAGTATGAGAAGGTACGACTTGAATTTTTTCATATTTATGTTATTAACAGGTTTCATTGAAATATTGTTGTACTCTTATGGTGTATTATTTCATGAAGATGACTAGTCTATTCCCCTTATGAGTTTTCACTGAATAAAAACTTTCACACGTTTGGTTTTTACAAGGACCTTAGATATTATTGAGTTATATTTGAAATGTTAAGTTCAAGTTTTGATATTATGTTCAATGCTTGTTAAGTAAAAGCCAATTTCAAATTAGCTGAAGTCACCAAGTAGACATGACATGATAAGTAGGTTTAAACTGGATTTAATTTGGATTTCTTTGTTTAGTTTAAATTTAAACTAAGGGGGCGTTTGGTTTGGGGTAATAGAGAATAGGGATGGGAATTGATGGTAATCATTCCCATTGACACTGTTTGGTAAGTGTCAATGGGAATGAAAATGAGGGTTCCCTATTCCGCCCTCATTAATCAAACTCCTCAATTATTCCTTCATTTTCATATATCCAAAATACTCCTTTTTATTTGATATTTTTCATTTTACTATCTTCTTTTACATTCTCTCTTTTTACTTTCTCTCTCTATATTTTAAAATTACTCTCTACATATTTATTCTTTTCTCTCTACATTTTCTATCACTTTCTCTCTCTACCTTTCTCATTTCATTTTCTCTCTATATATTTTCAATATCACTTTCTCTCTCTACCTCTTTTATTATAATTTATCTATTTTTGTTTTTCACTTTTTTTCTATATTTTCTATATCACTTTCTCTCTCTACTTTTCTCATCTCATTTTCTCTCTATATATTTTCAATATAACTTTCTTTTTCTACCTCTCTTATCATAATTTATTCTTTATTTTCTTTTTTTGTATATTTTATATATCACTTTCTCTGTCTACATTTTCTATATCACTTTTTCTCTATGTATATTTTCAATATCACTTTCTCTCTCTACCTCTCTTATCATAATGTATCTATCTTTATTTTTCACTTTTTCTCTATATTTTTACATCATTTTCTCTCTCTATATTTTCTATATCACTGTCTCTCTACCTCTGTCATCTCATTTTCTCTCTATATATTTTTAATATTACTTTCTCTCTCTACCTCTTTTATTATAATTTATTTATCTTTATTTTTCTTTTTTCTCTATATCTTCTATAACTTTCTCTCTTTATATTTTCTATATTATTCTCTCTCTATCTCTCTCATCTCATTTTCTCTCTATATATTTTTTTTAATGATTCCTCCCTCTATTTTTTATCACATCTATCTTATCTTACTTTCTCTCATAATTTCTCTCTCTATTTTTTTCTATCTTTATCTCTCAAACTCATTTTATTTTACTTTCTCTATTTTTAATAATTCCTATTTTTTAAGTAACTTTGAAATTTTTATGGATTCCTATTACTAAAGTTGAATTGAACCAAACATCATCAATGACAATAATTTTCATTCAGGATTTGAACCAAACACCATTAATGCAATCATGATTCCCATTACCATTGACCCCTCAATGAATCCCATTACCATTCCGATTAACAAATTTGAACCAAACACCCTCTTTCATATACATAATAATTTAATCTATAGTAATATACTTTAGAAGATTAAAAAATATTATATATATATGTATATATTTAACAATTTGTTTTCTCCATGTTGTGGAAGTTGTTTTTCCTTTGTTTACTTAGTGGATGGAAGGAGGGGAAAAAAATAACTCTTTTAAGAGGGTTTTTTTTTTTTTCAGTTTGACTTGATACAACATGATAGTGCAAGCAGAGTCATTTAGATTAGGCAGCATGCACAAGTCAAATAGGTTGGCCAAGATTAGAGACTCCATCGGGTTGGACAAATAAGGTAGATTAGTTTCATTGGACTAGGCAATTGTACGAGTTAAACGAGCCAAAAAAAAAAATATTCATGGATGGATGTTTTTTCCTTGTGAAAATTATTCTTTTGTTTATTCTTTATAACATTCCTTCAAACAATAGTTAAATGCATGAACCAAACTAAAGAATACTCGTTTCATATTCAATTGTCTATGCTATTTGTTGGAAATTGATTTATGTAACCAATTGGTTGAGTTGACTGTCGTAGACCAATTTCGTCAGTGAATGAAAAATTAATACCAACCTATTATTTGAGTGATGGAGGAGACCATGATATTCATCCATTTGCTTTGACCTGATCAAAAGAGGGCATGAGCTCATACATGAGCGTGGCCCATGGACACAAATGCATGAATGCTAACTCAAGTATGCACCAATGTTAGTTCGTGTGTGATTAAAATAAAGGAATTTTTAAGAGGACTTTAATTGCACATGAAAGAATGGTAGTGACAATCACACTTACTAGCATGGTGCGAAATGACAGTGGAAATCATGTGGTTTGACATTGTCCAAACGATTTCCCCTTTGTTAAGAAAAGAGAAGAAAGATTTGGTGATGCAGCACAAGAAGAGATATTGAATGTTGGAAGGTTTGTGGAGTAGAAATTGGGCAATAAAGAATTGTAGAAAGATAATGGAAACTTAGGTCTCAGACCTAAGTGTTTTGATGCATCACATTGTTAGGAGATGACATCACACAACCTAAAGAATTCTCAAAAACTCAATTTGTGTTTCATATTCCTTCTTTACAATAACAACTCATAGAAATCATAAAGGACTCATAAGGATTCACATAGGAGACATAAAGGACTTATAAAGACTCACATGGGAAATATAAAGGACTTTTTAAATAATCTTAATTTACTCTAATTTTTCAAGTGTTGGAAGTTAAAACACATTAGAATTGTTGGAAATTTATAGATGACTTTTGATTTTCAAACTTTAGCCCGTTGGAATTAATGAACTTTATATCATTTCCCAAATAGGCTCATCATTTTCTAATGTATGTCAAATTAAAAGTTGGGCTTTGGAGTCTTTATTTCTGCGTTTATAAATTTTTAATGGAGATTACCATTTGTCTCCATCATTTGGCTTTTCTCTTCCATTAATAGAAATATTTCATTTACACTGCTCATTCGCACTTGCATACACTATTTCTCCATCACTATATACCCAAGACTCATCTCTCAACTTAGTCAATTCTCAATTATCAAGTTATGATTTCTCTTCTAGAGTTCTTGTATCTTTCTCTCCTCATTGAAGAGTTTTGAGACTTTAAAAGTTCATCAAACACTCAAATTTGGAGTCTTATTTAGAGTTGTAGCTCATTGTATCTCGGGAGACAATTACCAATAAACCATAATCCCATGGATGGGACAATATTGTCTTTAAGAAAGCAAAGGGTTTTATGCCCTCACTTTGGCCTTAAATTTTCTTATTTGACAGGACAAACTGACTTAAATGGATGTGTCAAGAATCAAGTTCGTGATCAACAGGATTATGTTGGTGATGATGGTACCAAAAGGATACCTCCCCCATCCGAAGTGATACCTCCATAGTCGAAGGGGTGCGTCAAGAATCAAAAGGGGGCACGATCCACGTTATCATGCCGATACATTTATTGTGCTATTGACTTGGCAATGAGTTGATTGATGGAACCTAACATATGACCAATTTCATTAACTGAGAGAAATTCCAACAACACTATTGCTTAGCAATTGCTATTCTATTGCTTGCCTCTTTCATTCTATAAACAAGTGCACTATTAGATTATGGCATCTTGGTTAGAGATGAGCACGATGATTTTCATTTGCTCATACATACCGTGTTCTTCTCAAACACCATCTTGCATAAACATTTCATCAATCCATAGTGTTGGAAAATTCCATGTTGCATACACTTCATATTATCATCCTATATTCTTACTTTCCTTGCCTTTCGCTTTTAGTTTTTTTAATAAGTTTTTATCTATATTTCATGAGTAAAGCAACGAAATGCTCTCTTTACGCATTTATGATTGTTGTGAGTTACAAGGGTAGTTTGGTCTTTTTCTATTTTTTTGTCATTAGGGTTTGGATGTTATATAAGTCCTGTAAAGGGTCTCGGTTTAAGACATCAAAGTTTTACAACATGGTAACAGAGCTAATTTTAACAAAACCCTAAATTTCTTTTCTTTCCTCTTTTATTTTTCCTCTTTCTCCCACGCGACGCTGCCGCGCCGTCATCTTCCTTCCTCCCAAGCGACGCCATCATCTTCTCTCTGCTCCTACAAACCACGCAAGCATCACATCCTTCGCCGACCAAGCATCAACCTGTGGCTTCTTCCCCTCCGACGGCCTTCTTCTCGCGCTCTTCTTGCGCGCGCGCCTCCTCGACGTGGACACGCGAGTCGCAGCGCCCTTCTCGCGCGTGGCCGCCACTCTTCTTCGACCTTCTTCTTGTCGCCGGGCTTCCTCTTGTCGCCGGAAGCAGTACGCCCTTGCGTCTGCGAAGGAAGGTTCTATCGTTTCCTGCTGGTTTTTTGGATTTCTTCTGCTCTTCTGTGGATTTCTTCTGCCGTCTGCCGTTCTGTTTTTTTTTCCCCGCCATCGTCTGGAGACGGGAGATCACGCGATCACGCTGCGGCTTCGGCAGTGGTCCTGACTTTATTCCTCTGGAGACGGGAGCCTTCTTCTGCCGTCTCTTCCTGACTTTATTCCTCTCGCGATCACGCTGCAGCTTCGGCAGTGGTCACGGGTTCTGTTTTTTTTTAATTTTTCCTTCGGCAGTGGTCACGGGCTTTCTTTCTGTTTTTTTCTTCTCGCCGCAAGCATCAGAAGACCCTCGGCCTCTCTGCCGCTTGCGTGATTGCCACACGAGTGCCTGGCGTTTGTTCTCTGTAGCGCCCGACGCTCTTCTTCATCTCTTTTTGGGGGTTTGTTATGGCAGACACTTCTGGTGAAAGTTCTGCGATGTCGATAGATCCTCTGGCTTCTTCTGAACATGTACAATCAATTTTCACAACGACAGGACCGGGAGGATCTAGTCTTCAGATAACCTCGGAAAAGTTGATCGAGAAAAATTATGCATCATGGGCAGTTGCTGTTGAGCTTTATGTTGAAGGCCATGATAAACTTGATATTCTTCATGGTACAAAAATGAAACCAGATGAGAAAGATCCCAGTTTTCGTACTTGGAGGCGTGACAATATTCTGGTAATGACTTGGATACTCAATTCTGTAAGTTCTGGCATCAAATAGGTCATTCTTCATAACAGAACAGCTGTTGATATGTGGAGGACACTGGAGCAGATGTATGGGCGCAAGCATGATATGTTGCGTACTTATCAGATAAGTAGTCAAATTTTTAAACTTGAGCAAGATTCTATGTCTGTTACAAATTATTTTGCTGCTCTAAAAGGGTTGTGGGTTGAGTTTGACTACTACAGGATGGACAATTGGATTTCTACTGATGATCATCAGAGATATTTGAAGCTTCTGGAGAAGGACAGAATCATTAAGTTTCTTGATGGGCTTCATGCAGAGTTTGAAAATTTAAAAGGACAAATTCTTAGTCTTGATCCTACTCCCTCTCTAGAACAAGTCTACTATAAAATTCTGAGTGAGGAAGGCAGGAGAAGGAACATAACCAACAAAAGGAATATTTCTTCAGCAAGCACTCCAATTGGGGAGACATCTGCTTTTGTCGGTTCTACTACCAAGTTCAAATCTGGGGGGACGAAAGGAAAAAGTGAAAAATTTTATCGGCATTGCAAGAGGACTAATCATGATTCAGATTTTTGTTGGGAGAAATATCCAGAGAAAAAACCTGAAAAATTCAAATACAGTGACAAGAAGGGGTCTAGTCGAGGGAATCTTGCTGCCCAGAAATTAGTGGATGGGGAGACTACTAATTCCTCGGTACCTTCTAATATTGAATTGTCATCTACTGATATTGCCAATCTTCAGCACCTTTTATCGCGACTTCAGACTTCATCCGCTGCCAATTCGTCTCAAGCGCACACAGGTATCCGTGGTCTGGAATTAAATATTGATGCGTCAAGATCTTGTATCCCCTGGGTCATTGACTCAGGAGCTACGGATCATATGACAAATCTTGCTAATTCCTTTATTTCCTACTCTTTGTCTTCTGGGCAGGATAAAGTGACCATCGCTGATGGTACCAAAGCTACTGTGGCTGGAAAAGGTTCAATACAACTCACAGACCACTTTATCCTATCCTCTGCACTTCATGTCCCTTCCATTTCTCTTAATTTACTTTCTGTTAGTAGGATTACTAAACAACTACACTGCTCAGTAATCTTTTTCCCTGATCATTGTGTCTTTCAGGATCTCGAGACCAAGCAAACGATTGGGACTGGCTGTGAGGTAGGAGGTCTTTATTACTATCATCATGGAACAACAACTGCTTTGAAGTCTACAGCCCAGTGTTCAGAAAATAAGCATCAAGAAATCGTATTATGACATTCTCGTTTGGGACATTTATCTTTCCGGTCATTGAAGGTCTTATTTCCTAATCTCTTTTCTTCTGTTTCTCTTGAGTCTCTTCAATGTGAAGTTTGTCAGTTATCCAAACATTGTAGAACTCATTTTTTCTGAGTCCATGAATAAAAGTTCATCTCCATTTGACCTTGTTCATTCAGATGTGTGGGGTCCCTCTCCCGTGCCTTCTTTGGATGGGTATCGATACTTGATTTCTTTTATTGATGATTACACCCACTGTACATGACTTTATTTGATGAGAGGCAGAGACGAAGTTCCTCGACTCATTCAACATTTTTGCAAAATGGTTGAAACTCAATTTCACACACAAGTGAAAACTCTTAGATCTGATAATGCACGGGAATACTTTGCACAGTCCCTAAATACTTTTTTAGAGGATTCAGGAATTCTTCATGAGTCATCTTGTCCCTACACACCACAGCAAAATGGAGTGGCTGAGAGGAAAAATCGTCATATCCTTGAAACAGCACGCGCATTATTATTCCAGCGCCATTTACCCAAATATTTCTGGGCAGATGCTGTTCTTGCTACTGCTTATATCATTAATCGTCTACCATCAAAAGGTCTCGGGTATCGATGCCCTCTCACTATTTTTCGTCCTGAAATAACATTGTTCTTCCTTACACCTCGAGTATTTGGCTCTCTCTGTTTTATTTATGTTCTTAGTCCCAAATCCTCTAAGCTTGATCCTCGCTCTATACGGGGAATTTTTCTAGGGTATTCCACTTGCCAGAAAGGCTACAAATGCTTTGATCCTGTTACTAGGACTAGATATGTCTTGAAAGATGTTACCTTTTTTGAGTCCGAGTCTTATTATTCTCCCCAGACTCGTCCTTAGGGGGAGAATCTTATCTCTTCTCTTGTTCCTCAAGTGGTTCCTTCTCCTATTTCACTGGATGTCATGGAAAATAAAAAAGATGATGCTCCATTACTGGGCTCGCAGGCTTCACAAGAAATTATTACTTACAAGCGACGAAGACATAAGCAAGGACCTACTACTGATCGGCTAGCTGAATCGGAAGCTCTGGCTCCTGATCCTGTATCCTCATTGGTTGAACCAATCGCACCCCTGAATATGAATGAGCTGGACCTTCCAATTGCTGTTAGGAAGGGGGTCAGGTCATGTACTCAACATCCTATCTCTAACTACGTTTCTTATTCTCGTTTGTCTTCTTCATATCATGCCTTTGTTTCACAGCTATCAAATCATACCATACCTTCTTCTTATTATGAAGCTGTAAGAGACTCAAGGTGGCTGGAAGCAATGAATGAAGAAGTGGAGGCTCTAAATAAGAATGGTACTTGGGAATTAGTAGATCCTCCAAAGGGGAAGAATTTGGTTGGTTCTAAGTGGGTCTATGCTATCAAGTATAACTCAGATGGTGAAGTAATCAGATATAAAGCCCGACTTGTTGCCAAGGGATTCACTCAAACATATGGGGTGGATTACTTGGAGACCTTCGCTCCGGTTGCAAAACTCAAAACAATCAGAGTGATTCTTTCACTTGCTTCTCAATATGATTGGCCGCTATTTCAGCTAGATGTGAAAAATGTGTTTTTGAATGGCGACCTTCACGAAGAAGTCTATATGTTACCAGCTCCTGGAATTGAAACAAAAGGAAAGGTTTGCAGGTTGATAAAAGCTTTGTATGGACTTAAACAATCACCCAGGGCATGGTTTGATAGGTTCTGCAAAGTCATGACATTGTTTGGTTTTAAACAAGGGAATGCTGATCATACATTCTTTGTGAAAAGGAAAGAGGACAAAACTATCATTCTCTTGGTTTACGTTGATGACGAGATTGAAATCCAAGCTCTTAAGTCCAAGTTAATATCAGAGTTTGAAATTAAAGACCTTGGACTATTGAGGTACTTCCTTGGTATTGAAGTTGCTCGATCTCAAGAGGGAATTTATATATGTCAGAGAAAATATGTATTAGATTTACTCAAGGAGACAGGGAAGTTGGGTTGTCGGCCAGCATCTACACCTATAGAAGTAAGTCATGATCTTACAAGTTCTAGTGGGGAAGATCATACAAATCTAGAAAAGGGAATGTATCAAAAGTTGGTTGGAAAATTACTCTATTTGTCTATGACTAGGCCTGACATTACCTACGCTGTTAGTGTAGTGAGCCAGTATATGCATGATCCTAAAACTATCCACATGAAGGCCGTTGATAGGATTTTACGGTACTTAAAGTCATGTCCCGGAAAAGGCTTGCTGTTTAAAGGATGTGGTAATTTGAAAGTGGAATGTTATTCTGATACTGATTGGGCTGGTTCTAGAAATGATAGAAGATCCACTTCTGGCTATTGCACCTTTTTAGGAGGAAACTTGGTAACTTGGAGAAGTAAGAAACAAAGTGTTTGTGCACGGTCCAGTGCAGAAGCAGAATATCGGGCCATGGCACATGGTCTTGCAGAAATGTTATGATTGGTTTTTTTGTTGGAAGACATGGGTTTAAAGGCTGAATTACCTCTCAAGCTGTATTGCGACAACAAAGCTGTCATTAATATTGCAAATAATCCAGTTCAACATGACCGGACCAAACACATCGAGATTGATCGCCACTTTATTCGGGAGAGACTTGATTCTGGAGAGCTATGTTTGCCTTATGTTAAATCTGAGGATCAACTTGCGATATGTTTACAAAAGCTATACCCCAAGCTGTGTTTAATTCTGCCCTTAGCAAGTTAAACATGTTTGATATATATGTTCAACTTGAGGGGGAGTGTTGTGAGTTACAAGGGTAGTTTGGTCTTTTTCTATTTTTTTGTCATTAGGGTTTGGATGTTATATAAGTCCTGTAAAGGGTCTCGGTATAAGACATCAAAGTTTTACAACAATGATCATTCATCAAGAAATTTTGTTTACGATGAGGTGCATATTGGTTTTGTTATATGAAGTTGAATGTTGAGTTACGAAGTGAACCCATGAGCAAAAGATGAGAGCCGTATAGATGAGGATTATATAAATATGTAGACATACGAGGATAGATAGGATAAAAAATGAGAACATTAGAGAAAAAGTCGGCATTGCACCTATTGATGGATAAATCCAAGAGACATATTTGAAATAGTATAGATACGTATTTGGACGTCCAATAAATGCATTAGTTAGGCGATGTGAGACTAATAAATATGCACATTAATAGAGAAAGAGAGAGACCACAGTGGTTAACAACAATAAAATAGTATAAAATTTATTTAAATATAGACTGAGGATACAGTAGGGGATCAAATCCAATGGAGTACAAAGATTCGTATAGCTCCACTTAGTAGATAAAGGCTTTGTTGTTATTGTTGAGGCTTTTACTGGCAACATTATAAATTCTTTTAATGTTTCCGATCTATATTTCATGACTTAAAACAATCAGATGTTCTTTTGGGGGCATTTATAATCAATCAGGAAACTTGTTTACAGTGAGGTTTTGTATTGGTAACTTTAGAAAAATTAGATCAGTCTTCCACCATCTTACTTCAGCAATATTTTCGTTTCTATTCATGAAAATTAGAATTACACATGCATCTTGGCAGTGCCTGCAATATTTTCTATAAAAAAAAAAGTTTAAACTGTTGTAGTTGGTTGTAGTATTCTTACTTCTGGTCATTATCTGTCACATAGGTGCTTCGAGAGTATAATCATGTAAATCCTCAAGATGATGAGGAAGGGAAAGTCTTTTTGAATTCAAGAGTAAGAATCTACTTCTTTTTAACTTCTCACAAGTTGTACTTTAATTGAAATTCACTTCATCAAGAAGCCACTTTATAATCTTATCACTAATTTGGGATTTTTGCAGAACACATTACAATTGAATGTTGCTGCCTGTTATCAGAAACTGGATGAACACAGAAAATCTATTGAGACTTGCAATAAGGTAAGAACTTTACATATTTTCAGAATTCCATGAATGTAATGCCAAACAAATGCAAACAAAGAAAGCAGTCTGCTATTCAGCCCACTGTTGTAGCATTTCAAATAGATTTTTGATCGTTTGTGATGAAATATCGAAAGCCAAAGGAATTATATACTGATTCATCCTTACCATTCTGATTGCCCTTTTCTGAGTTAAAGTGGTTAGGAACGATGGAGTGTGTTAAATTACTTTGAAGACTGATTGAGCCAGCCATACATTAGAAATATTGTTTGTTTCCACCAGTTTATTCCTAGGATGCATCTACTGGACTGACCAACATTACAAGTTAAGCAGGAAATTGAAGATGATGAATTCACCGATTTGGGTTTTACATGATGAGGGATTAGACCCTTTTGATCTTACCTTTGATCCTGAGCTATTGAATGACGAGTTGCTGAGAAACACCTTAATTGGGAGATCAGGGAGGCCATTCAAGGACTATGCTTAATTCCTCTCACCAAATTCCTTATTCTGTTGAATTTTTTTTCCCCTGCCGCATTTCCTAGTTTGAACATATTTATTGGTTGGATACTTTGCATAAGATAACTGATGAGAGTGTAAATGGAATAAACTCGAAGCTTGAAATGAGAGAAATTTAAAAAACTAAAGGTGCATTTGGTTATGGGAATAATTATTGTGTTCCTATGAATCTCATGGAACAAACATTTGTTTGGTTGCAAAAATAACCTTAGGATTTTAATTGCTATGGAATTGTAATTCCCAATTCAAAATAGTTGTTCTTTATTCTATTGCATGAACAAGTATGTTGCATTTATTACATCCTTCAAATAGATTGACCCACCCGCTTGGGTTAGATGTGTAGTTGAGACTCAACGTTCAATTGAGACAAGCAGACTGGATAGGTTGGTCAAGCAACTCGAGTCAGGCTAGACAATCAGCTTAGAAGTGCTGATCGTACCAGTCACACTAGTCAAGATATGTGACCAGATGGACTAGCTAGTACTAAAACCGAATAGATGAAATGCAATTTCATAACTAATAAAAGAAATAAAAAGATAGATGAATGTGAAATTTCTATTTACATATTTTTTTTCAACAAAAATATAATATTGACAGAGATATCATGAATTCATCAATTAGATAAAAAAGTGAACGATTGAAATGGAAAAGAGCTTTTGTAGCCTTGTGTAATTGTCATGTGCCCTCTAGACTAAAAACAAAAAGATTATAAGACTAATGTGATCCACCATAGTTTATGCATGAGAGTGTTGTGGGGAAGAGGTGAATAAAAATATTTTAGTGTAGCAAATATGATAATCCTATGTATAAATTGTTTAAGAATATATAAAATGATAATATAAAAAATTATTTTTGATTTGAGAGTGATTAGGTGCAAATAAAAAATACAATAAAATGAGAAAATAGGTTGAGATTGTACATACATGTTCAAAGGACTAACAGATGCTATAGTTACATAAGTTACACATTGATTAGAGTATGTAGATGTGTAGAACTATGGAGATTGAAGAAAATCTTACTTATGGTAATAAAAGTTCAACGAGAGTTCAACAGACTGATTTATGTGTCTCGTCTTGAATGATGATATGGTGTGGATAATTGGGATAAGTTGCATGTGCATTTAAACATTTTTGGGAGTGTTAACATGAGGAAATTGATGATGCAATTTGATGATATCCTTTCATTCCAAGGGCAGGTGTTAGATGCTAGCCCTGCACATGTCAAGGCCTTGTATCGACGAGGCATGGCATACATGTTGCTTGGAGATTTTGTAGAAGCAAAGAAAGATTTTGAAATGGTATGTCATCTCCCTTCTGGATTTGCATACTTCGTTCTTTTGATTTTATCTGAAATCATGTGCTAATGTATCTGATCATCTAGATGATGAAAGTTGATAAAACTGCAGAACCTGATGCTACAGCTGCCCTTCTTAAGCTAAAACAAAAAGAGCAGGTACAGGACTTTGTTCTACAATATCTATTTTTAGCTTATCTTTGACTTGATCATGATTGGCACTTTTTGCCCCTTCAACTAGGACACTGAAAAGAAGGCAAGGAGACAATTCAAAGGGCTATTCGATAAGAAGCCCGGAGAAATTTCTGAAGTTGGGAGTGATGTAAAAGATGGCAGCACTCCTGGTGATCCAAAGCCTGAAACTCAGAACACCATTTTGGAAAAAGAAACCGGTGATAAGGATCACATTGATGGAGATGCCGCTGAGAGTATATATGAACCAGATAGGATAGGGTTTCTTGGCCGGTTATGGCCTTCTGGGAGGCGGATCTTTGCTGCTCTTGGATTGAACAAATGTTCAATACTGTGAAGTGATCTTCTGTGAGTGGACATTTCAAACTTGCAGATAGCTGCAATTTATTACCTTGTTGCCTTTCCAAAGTTGACCTTGTTTGGAGCTAGTAATTTAATTTTATTGCAGCTTCTGTTGTTGTTGTTCTCTTGTTTCTCTAATCTCTCAATTTATTGTACACCCGTTAATGACCCTTGACCTTTTGATAGTCTCATGTGTCCTGTATTCTATTCACATACTGGTCTTATATTGGATACTACGCCCCTGGGGCTATGATACAATGGAAGGATGATTAATTGTCTCCGAAGCACTTACGCTTCTATTCCTAATTACCACGAATTTTGTAGACATTTTTTTTTTTCAAATGAGATACGTAATCATGGGATGTTGGACTTCTGAACCGTCTAGTCGGCGAAAAGTTTTCGTGGGATTGGATCGGTCGTCTCAGATTCAATATTATTCAACATTATTCAACTTTATATATATATATATATATATATATATATATATATATATATATATATATATATATATATATATATTGGATACTTTATGTTAATAGAATGCAGCTATTTACCTCGACGAAGACAAGGCTATAGCAGTCAAGCCAAAAACACATCGGCCAAGCTATGCCTGCCTTGTACACAACTCAATCTTCCCCGATCCATCTAGATTGGATTCCATCCACCTCAGGTAACTTAGCTAACATGTGGTCTAGCTTGATTGAAGTGCAGTTGGTACTCAGGCGAAAGGTTTGTCGGATTGGACACGGGTTGATTTTCAGAGATATCGTCTTGGGTTGTGCTCTCCCACTTAGGAGGCTATTGCATATCATGATTTATCTACTTGTTTTTTTTTTTTGTTGTGGAGCCGGTGATACTGGACCAGTGGGGTCAGCAAAATTATTTTTTTGTTGGATTGATTGAAGTGCACTTATCTCTAATGTGAGAGATTATAAGATATTCATTTGGCTACATGTCTTAAATTGAGGTCAAGACATTTTAATATATAATTGACATAGTTCTATAATCTATGGTAAAACAACCATTTTATATTTGGTGTAAGTGGATACTCGACTCAAAGTGAGTGAATAGCGATAGTGTAATCTTCGAGTTTGATTCTATCTACTCTTGCTCCAGATTAACAAGGCTATAAATACGATATTAGTAGTGGAAATAAAACAAACATTCAATGACACTTACCAATCACAAGCGCATTAGTTTTAACGTGTTGTAGTAGCTTAGCCTATGATATATTGATAGATCACTTTTGAAAAGCACCACCGAGGTGGTAAAATATCTTACAAGTCTAATATTATAAATGAATTACAAGAAGGGAAAACTTGGAGAATACAAGGCTTTTAATCAAGTTCGGCAATTTATCAAAGGGCGTAAGAATTGAAAATTATCAATTCGTGTACCATGGTTTCTATTTTACCAAAGGGCGCAGGCCCTTAAGTGAGCTTCCTATTATACCCCTCCCGCCAGAAAATACGTTTTTCGTTTTACATTTTTGAGACATCCGAACCACTTTTACAGTAAAGTAATAATTTGTGGTTCGGATGGCCAGGTAGTAGAATTTTTGTCCATTCTCTCTCAGCGCAACAACGTAGATGGTATTGTCGAAGGAGGAGGACATTGTGCGTGCCCTAGTTGTGCTTTAGTCGCGAGCTCATCCCTCGAATCCCTCCGGCCAACCAAAACCTAGGCAAGTATCGAAAGTGTGAGTGTGTGATCCTGAGGCGGCTTTAAGTGTTAACGTTGAAGTCCATACTGCTCGGCACTATCAAAGTAGGATTTAGTGTTTCTGCAGGGTTGATTTTTATGATAATGGCAGGAAAAAGGTCTTTGGGTGGTTCATCGTCTTCTTCATTGGCATTAATCACCAAGATATGTTAGCGATAGACTTAGGTAAGAACAACATAGTTTGTGAAAATGTTTATACTTATTTTTGCTGAATAAATTTGTAATATATAAAAACTGTAGGGTTCAGATGACTTTGGGAAAAAATTACATTGGTGCAGTGTTTTAGGCTACTTTAAATATTTTGTTGAAGCATTTGAAATTTTAAATGATCGACACATTGCGAAGATCAAAGAGTCGCCCTTCAGTTTTTTCTTGGACATTCAAGAATTGCAGTATATCCAGGGAATTTTGGTTAATATATTTGAAGGTTGGGATTCAACCTCGCAAGTTTTTAAATTCTCAGATAATAGTTTTAATTATGAATTGTAAACAATATCTATAGTAAGATAAAACTTGGGTATAGATGGAATCAAAATGATTTATATTTGATCAATTTAAATGAGTGAATTTCAGGTGAAATTAACTTAAGGCCCTCGATAGCCCTGAAATAAAATCATTTCAGGCCTACGGAGGGCCTGAAGTAATTTAATTCAGACCCTCGGTAGGCCTGAAATGATTTTATTTCAGGCCTACCGAGGGCCTGAAGTGATTTTACTTCAGGCCCTCGGTAGGCCTGAAATGAATCATTTCAGGCACACGTTGGGCCTAAAAAGATTCATTTCAGGCCCAACGTGGGCCTAAAATGAATTCCTTTCAGGCCCAACGTAGGCCTGAAAAGAATTCATTTCAGGCCAAAAGTGAAATAAGTCGAAGCCTATATTGTTGATGATAACTAAATATTTTAATTGTTTCAGGTGTATCGGTTGCGTTCACCAGACGAGATGTTATTTTTTTACGGGGTATAGTGGACCGTGGAGTTTCGGTCCCTATTAATTCAACTAAAGCATCGGGTGACCTCTATCGTACTTCTCAAAAGAAAAACAACCTACCAGAACAAGAATTGAGGACTTAATTAAACATTATTCTAAAAGTGTTGAATAAGAGGATGATGTGCTATTAGTTTGTAAATTATATATTTTGTATATATTTGTTTGTGTTTTATTTTCGTCTAGTACATATAAGGTCCCTCTAGGTCTTATAGATATAGTAGATGATTATGACAATCTTGGTAGATTCAACTAGGTGGAAGCTATCCATAAATTTTTGTCTCCACAATTACCTAAGATTGGGGAATTATTTTCATCAACTCAGGGAAACCAGAGGACCACCAACCTCCCTTACCTAAAGGGATTTGCTGGGCTTTTGGCAGTGAGTAGAATTATCTTGATAAAATTTATAATATTTTGCTGTCATTAATGTAATTGTCTGGAAAACTTTGTGTAGGCATGATTTTTGGAGCATGTACCCATTCAAAAACCATACAATGTTGAAGGACCCCGAATAAATAAGTGGAGGAATATTCCTTCGCATATTAGTAGGGTGAGGGACCTTGTCAACCAAATCAGGTCCGAAGAGGTAATTATTCTAAACTGTGATCTATGTTAGTTTGATATAGAGGCAGTAAAATTTATGTACTTGGTAATTGACAGGTGATCGTTGAAATAATTCCTAACCTATATGAAAACACATTGTTTGAGAACCTTGACATTGATGATGACATTCCACGGGCAATGGAAACATCAGAAGGACATCACACAGAAGATGTAAGGCCATGTGGGGAATGCATTCTTAAAGACACCCTAATCAAGTAGCTAACAGAGGAGAATATATGTTTGAATGAAAGGGTTAAGGAATTAATTTTAATTATTGAAGAAAAGGGGATGGAGGGTCAAGAAAGCTATCTTGTAGTCGTTCCTCTTTCTGATCCAGTATCTTATAGAACAAGGAGAGGACGTGACCGAATTCGGTATGATTACAGGGATACTCCAATTGACAGTCCAGTATGGCACCAGCTATTACATAAGGGGAAGCGGAAAAAGGAAAAAATATCAAATGTCATGGACAAGGGAAAAAGGATACTTAGTGAGAAGGATATGAATGAAGTAAGAGAAACAATTACTGTAATGGAAGTCATGTCTGAAGAAGATATAGAGGAGGAAAAAAGAAGGGCCTCCAAACTATACAAAATGAGGCAACAAGACATTGATGTATGTGAGTTATTTTCATATAAATTACGTCAAATTTATTGAATTTGGTCATTAATTAGTTTGGTCTAAATTTTATGGATGTAGTTTGTGAAGAAGCATTTTATGAAGTCGAAGAAGAAAAATCAAGATAAAGAAGTGTCCTACCTGATAAATAAATTGGAGAACCTAAAGCAAGTTATAAAACATAGTTTAGTTAATATATTTGGGCCTTTAATATATAATCTTATCAATTAACTTGGCAGGTTGGCTAATGAATTTATCTGAGAGGATGCACCCTTTGCTTTGAATTTGCATTCATTCTTACAAATCCTCAATGGAGAGATTTTTACAAAAGGCGAGGTCATTGATGCCTTTTATAAAATTATATTTAGGGGAGCATCCACATGTGGTAGGTCATACAACAAGTCAATATATTGTTCAACCTTCTTCACAGTAAGTGATGTAGATTAGTATCAATTAATAGATTGTAGAAGACATAATATTATGATGTGGTTATTAATAATTTTGAGTATGCAAATTTGTAGGCTTCAATAAGATCGTCAAGAAAGTTTTCCCTACAACAAGTGATGAAGACTGATATGATAGAACAAGGGTTTAGATATATTTTAATACCTTTGTGCAGTGATAATACACACTTTCACTTATTGGCGGTGGATACAGAAGCAATGACTTTCAATCATTTAAATTCTCTTGCTAGTGGTCGTAAATATAAACATGATTTTGACTCAGCGGTGAGCAACCTACCTATATTCATATATATGTTCATCATTTGGTCAAAAATGTCATTGAAATTCATGATATGTTTTACAGGTAAAAGAACTTAAACAATATACTCGCGAGAAACCTACGACTATTCATCCATATTTACAAAGTTATCATCCCTTGGACAAATGACCCTCCGTCAGACAAAAATGTCCCTAACAAGAACATAGGTAAGTAACTGAGGAAAAGTTTCAAATACACAAAATCATGAAAGTATTTTATTACCCCACTTATTGAAATCAGAAATACTGTTTGTTATTTTCAGCGTGGACTGTGCCTTCTTTGTTATGCAATACGTCCGATGTCTCCTATACGATGAGAAGATGGATTTCAAACTAGGAGATATGACGAAAATGAGATTTGATCTAACAGTAAATATTATGAGAGACATGTATTGTAAAACATGAGGATGTCAATCACTTGAAGTAATGTTGTAAAAAAAAATCCTTTGCTGGTGATTCAGCTCCATTTGTATACAAATTGTGTAATTTGTATGGATATAATTTATTGTCCAGAAAAAAAAAATAATTGTGTGATGTTGATTCACATCGAGTTGCTGCAATGTAGGGTACCAACTGATACGGTAAGAAAACATAACTCATAATGATTGGGACTAAGTTTGCACACCAGAAATAACATATCTTTGGTTAACTCTAACTACTGATATCGAGTATGGACATATCCAAGTATCGAAGGTCCATCAGTGGGTTTCTGATGGATTTACAACACTCCTATTGCAACATAATTTGATAATATGATTTAAGGTTCTCGAAGGAATTGAAATTTGGTTTGCATTCTGTATTTACTTAGTAAGATGGATTATGTCTACCATAAATTTAATAAACTTGTTTCAAATTATAAAAACTGTAAGAATGTTTTGATAAAATTTAATAATTAAATAAAATTAGAGGATTTGGAGTTGATCTTGTAGATAAATATAGAATATTATTGTATAAATCATTATTGTATTTAATGCCCAAGGTGAGAATGAACTTAAATGATTTCAGGCCCACGGTGGGCCTGAAATAAAATTATTTCAGGCCCAAGGTGGACCTGAAATCACTTCAATTCAGACCCAGTGTGGGCCTGAATAGCTTCATTTCAGGCCCAACTTGGGCCTGAAATCACACCGTGTGCCTAAATTGGGAAAATTTCAGGGGCTCTGTTAACCATAAAATCCTTCTGATTTAAGTTGGTGGAGAATAAATTTGTAGTTGTATAGGTGTATAAATCTGACTACATCATTCAGTCCTAATTTATAAGTTTATAGAACATAACTCATAATTATTGGTACATAGTGTGCACATAAAAAACCCACTGATTTACCTAAAAACCTCCTATTGCAAACTACTCCTATAGGGTTTTCAGAATATCATTTTAGAATATCATCTCCTAGCTCAACCCTGTCTACTGGTATAGGGTTTTCAGAATTCCAGATATGGTAGGTCTATCAGTGAGTTTTCCTCAAAACTCACTGATATACCTAAACTACTCCTATAACATTGGTGATACAGCAAGATTAGAGGTTTGGACACCAAAAATATCATCTCCTAGCTCAACCCTGTCTACTGGTATAGGGTTTTCAGAATTCCAGATATGGTAGGTCCATCAGTGAGTTTTGCTCAAAACTCACTGTTATACATAAACTACTCCTATAACATTGGTGATACAGCAAGATTACCCTGTCTACTGATATAGGGTTTTCAGAATTCCAGATATGGTAGGTCCATCAGTGGGTTTTGTTCAAACTCACTGATATACCTAAACTACTCCTATAGCATTGGTGATACAGCAAGATTAAAGGTTTGGACACCAAAAATATCATCTCCTAGCTCAACCCTGTCTACTGGTATAGGGTTTTCAGAATTCCAGATATGGTAGATCCATCAGTGAGTTTTGCTTAAAATTCACTGTTATACCTAAACTACCCCTATAGCATTGGTGATACAGCAAGATTAGAGGTTTGTACACCAAAAATATCATCTCCTAGCTCAACCCTGTCTACTGATATAGGGTTTTCACAATTCCAGATATGGTAGGTCTATCAGTGGGTTTTGCTCAAAACTCACTGATATACCTAAACTACTCCTATAGCATTGGTGATACAACAAGATTAGAGGTTTGGACACCAAAAATATCATCTCCTAGCTCAACCCTGTCTATTGATATAGGGTTTTCAGAATCCCAGATATGGTAGGTCCATCAGTGGGTTTTGCTCAAAACTCACTGATATACCTAAACTAGTCCTATAGCATTGGTGATACAGCAAGATTAGAGGTTTGGACAACAAAAATATCATCTCCTAGCTCAACCCTGTCTACCGGTATAGGGATTTCAGAATTCCAGATATGGTAGGTCCATCAGTGAGTTTTGCTCAAAACTCACTGTTACACCTAAACTACTCCTATAGCATTGGTGATACAGCAAGATTCGAGGTTTGGAGACCAAAAATATCATCTCCTAGCTCAACCCTGTCTACTGATATAGGGTTTTCAGAATTCCAGATATGGTAGGTCCATCAGTGGGTTTTGCTCAAAACTCACTGATATACCTAAACTACTCCTTTAGCATTGGTGATACAGCAAGATTAGAGGTTTGGACACCAAAAATATCATCTCATAGCTCAACCCCGTCTACTGGAATAGGGGTTTCAGAATTCCAGATATAGTTGGTCCATCAGTGAGTTTTACTCAAAACTCACTGATATACCTAAACTACTCCTATAGCATTGGTGATACAATAAGATTAGAGGTTTGGACATCAAAAATATCATCTCCTAGCTCAACCCTGTCTAATGATATAGGGTTTTCAGAATTCCAGATATGGTGGGTCCATTAGTGGGTTTTGCTCAAAACTCACTGATATACCTAAACTACTCCTATAGCATTGGTGATACAGCAAGATTAGAGGTTTGGACACCAAAAATATCATCTCCTAGCTCAACCATGTCTACTGGTATAGGATTTTCAGAATTCCAGATATGGTAGGTCCAAAAGTGGGTTTTGCTCAAAACTCACTGATATACCTAAACTACTCCTATAACATTAGTGATACGGTTTGGACACCAAAAATATCATCTCCTAGCTCAACCCTCTCTACTGGAATAGGGTTTTCAGAATTGCAGATATGGTAAGTCCATCAGCGAGTTTTGCTCAAAACTCACTGATATACCTAAACTACTCCTATAGCATTGGTGATACAACAAGATTAGAGGTTTGGACTCCAAAAATATCATCTCCTAGCTCAACCCTGTCTACTGGTATAGGGTATTCAGAATTCCAGATATGGTAGGTCCATCAGTGAGTTTTGCTCAAAACTCACTGATATAGCTAAACTACTCCTATAGCATTGGTGATACAGCAAGATTAGAGGTTTGGACACCAAAAATATCGTCTCCTAGCTCAACCCTGCCTACTGATATAGGGTTTTCAGAATTCAGATATGGTAGGTCCATAAGTGAATTTTGCTCAAAACTCACTGTTATACCTAAACTACTCCTATAGCATTGGTGATACAGCAAGATTACCATGTCTACTGATATAGGGTTTTCAGAATTCCAGATATGGTAGGTCCATCAGTGGGTTTTGTTCAAAACTCATAGATATACCTAAACTACTCCTATAGCATTGGTGATACAGCAAGATTAGAGGTTTAGACACCAAAAATATCATCTCCTAGCTCAACCCTGTCTATTGGTATAGGGTTTTCAGAATTCCAGATATGGTAGGTCTATCAGTGAGTTTTGCTCAAAACTCACTGTTATACCTAAATTACCCCTATAGCATTGGTGATACAGCAAGATTAGAGGTTTGAACACCAAAAATATCATCTCCTAGCTCAACCCTGTCTACTGATATAGGGTTTTCACAATTCCAGATATGGTAGGTCCATTAGTGGGTTTTGCTCAAAATTCACTGATATACCTAAACTACTCCTATAGCATTGGTGATACAGCAAGATTAGAGGTTTGGACACCAAAAATATCATCTCCTAGCTCAACCCTGTCTACTGATATAGGGTTTTCAGAATCCCAGATATGGTAGGTCCATCAGTAGGTTTTGCTCAAAACTCACTGATATACCTAAACTACTCCTATAGCATTGGTGATACAGCAAGATTAGAGGTTTGGACACCAAAAATATCATCTCTTAGCTCAACCCAGTCTACTGGTATAGGGCTTTCAGAATTTTCAGATATGGTAGGTCCATCAGTGAGTTTTGCTCAAAACTCACTATTAGACCTAAACTACTCCTATAGCATTGGCGATACAGCAAGATTAGAGGTTTGCACACCAAAAATATCATCTCCTAGCTCAACCCTGTCTACTAGTATAGGGTTTTCAGAATTCCAGATATGGTAGGTCCATCAGTGGGTTTTGCTCAAAACTCACTGATATACCTAAACTACTCCTAAAACATTGGTGATACAGCAAGATTAGAGGTTTGGACACCAAAAATATCATCTCATAGCTCAACCCTGTCTACTGGAATAGGGTTTTCAGAATTCCAGATATGGTAGGTCTATCAGTGAGTTTTACTCAAAACTCACTGATATACCTAAACTACTCCTATAGCATTGGTGATACAATAAGATTAGAGGTTTGGACACCAAAAATATCATCTCCTAGCTCAACCCTGTCTAATGATATAGGGTTTTCAGAATTCCAGATATGGTGGGTCCATCAGTGGGTTTTACTCAAAACTCACTGATATACCTAAACTAGTCCTATAGCATTGGTGATACAGCAAGATTAGAGGTTTGGACATCAAAAATATCATCTCCTAGCTCAACCCTGTCTACTGATATAGGGTTTTCAGAATTCCAGATATGGTAGGTCCATCAGTGGATTTTGTTCAAAACCCACTGATATACCTAAACTACTCCTATAGCATTGGTGATACAGCAAGATTAGAGGTTTGAGCACCTAAAATATCATCTCCTAGCTCAACCCTGTCTACTGGTACAGGGTTTTCAGAATTCCAGATATGGTAGATCCATCAGTGAGTTTTGCTCAAAACTCATTGTTATACCTAAACTACTCCTATAGCATTGGTGATACTACAAGATTAGATGTTTGGACACCAAAAATATCATCTCCTTGCTCAACCCTGTCTACTGGTATAGGGTTTTCAGAATTCCAGATATGGTAGGTCCATCAGTGAGTTTTGCTCAAAACTCACTGATATACCTAAACTACTCCTATAGCATTGGTGATACAGCTAGATTAGAGGTTTGGACACCAAAAATATCATCTCCTAGCTCAACCCTGTCTACTGGTATAGGGTTTTCAGAATTCCAGATATGGTAGGTCCATCAGTGAGTTTTGCTCAAAACTCACTGATATACCTAAACTACTCCTATAGCATTAGTGATACAGCAAGATTAGAGGTTTGGACACCAAAAATATCATCTCCTAGCGCAACCCTGTCTCCTGGTATAGGGTTTTCATAATTCCAGATATGGTAAGTCCATCAGTGAGTTTTGCTCAAAACTCACTGATATATCTAAACTACTCCTATAGCATTGGTGATACAGCAAGATTAGAGGTTTGGACACCAAAAATATCATCTTCTAGCTCAACCCTGTCTACTCGTATATGGTTTTCAAAATTCCAGATATGGTAGGTCCGTAAGTGGGTTTTGCTCAAAACTCACTGATATACCTAAACTACTACTATAACATTGGTGATACAGCAAGATTAGAGGTTTGGACACCAAAAATATCATCTCTTAGCTCAACCCTGTCTACTGGAATAGGGTTTTCAGAATTCCAGATATGGTAGGTCCATTAGTGAGTTTTGCTCAAAACTCACTGATATACCTAAACTACTCATATAGCATTGGTGATACAGCAAGATTAGAGTTTTGGACACCTAAAATATCATCTCCTAGCTCAACCCTGTCTACTGATATAGCGTTTTTAGAATTCCAGATATGGTAGGTCCATCAGTGGGTTTTGCTCAAAACTCACTGATATACCTAAACTACTCTTATAGCATTGGTGATACAGCAAGATTAGTGGTTTGTACACCAAAAGTGATTCTACATAAACCACGTTAGGCCTGAAATGAAGCTTCAGGCCCAAAGTGGGCCTGAATTGAAGTGATTTTAGGCCCACCGTGGTCCTGAATTGAAGTGATTTCAGGCCCACCGTGGGCCTGATGTCATTTTATTTTAGGCCCACCGTGGGCCTGAATTCATTTTATTTCAGGCCCATCGTGGGCCTGAAATCATTTTATTTCAGGCCTATCGTGGGCCTGAAATCATTTTATTTCAGGCCCACCGTGCGCCTGAATAACTCTTATTTCATGCTCAGCGTCGTTCATCTATATGTGAATTTTAGAGTCTTGAAAATTAAATATAAATACATAATCAATAAATTGCACATGATAAATCAGAAATATATTTGATATATAACAAATTTAGTTTTATTTTTAGAAATAAAAATAGATATAACCTAAATTATATTTATAATACATATAATGAAAAAAGGCTCACCTAGGGCCTGAAATCCTTTTATATCAGGCCCAGCAGTCACTCAGATTTATAGCGTCGCTTAGAGCCTAGTGCTCAGCAATCGTCTTCTAGCTCTAGATTTGTTGTGATTTCAAGGTAGTGTGCTTGTCTTTATTGGAGTAGTTGTGGGCGACATCCTCGTCATCGTACTAGTTGAATTGTACGTACCCTAATTTCTAGTTTATCATTTCAGTTCTTGCTTTTCACCTAGGGTTAGCGATAGTTTTCAGTAAAAGACCGAATTTGAGGAGGCCCTTTTATAAACGAATTCTAAATGTCATTTTTGTTTGTGTCACATAATTTTTTGTTTGATGGTTGCTAAGTTCGGTATGGGTAAAAAAAAATCATCTTCAAAGAAAGCTGCTCCCACCAAATCTAAGAAACAGCAAGTCCCTAGGGGAAGTCATGGGAAAAAATAACTGCACAACGAAAAATCAAATTGCCTACCGAGTATACAAGTTTTGCCAACAGGGGTCGAAGTAAACGAATGAACTGGAAAAGTAGCCTTTGCCATTTCAAAAATTTTATTGAATCTGTTCCATCCACAGCAGCACAAGAACATTTGCTTTGAGAAACACCCTTTTCTTGGGTCCTCGACCTTTCTACTAGTTCTTGTGTAAGACCCCAGGTTCAGAACATGTTTGATAATTGGGATGAAGAAGAACAGAGCTTTGTATTCCATGGGAAAAACTCAATTTCACAAAGGTTGATATATCACTTATTCTAGGGCTACCTGACCATGGAGAGATAGTCCAACTTGATTTGAATCAGCCCTCCAGCCCACTGTAAAAGGAGTATTTTGAAGATTCCAGTTGTTCTGCACGGCATTTGGAGAAACTGCTAATAAAGTCTACATCCAATGATAAGCTGTACTGTCAGTTGTATATACTCTATTTTTTTGTACAGTGCTATTTTGTGGTAGTAGCAGCATACTTGTCATTCCTGCCTTGTCACTTATTGATTGCGTAGATGATTTTGACAATCTACCAAACTACAATTGGTGCAATGCCGTGTACAATTTCATGGCTCCTCAGTTGGGAGCCATTGGAAAGGAGGTGACATTGAGGCATAGACCACATGTAGGTGATTCATCCCAACCAGCCAAGGCTCCCTTGCTCAAGGGATTTCCAAATATTTTGGCTGTAAGTTAGAGTACATATACCTGCTAATATAATTTGATGATGGATATTATTTACTGATTATAATGATGTTATAGGTATGAGTTACTGAACATATCAGTATTGCTGCTCCTGACCATCCTCATAGATTGCCAAGAATATTTCGCTGGACTTGGCCTAAAGCCCATGTTGAGAGTCTCAAGAGGATGATAGACCGTGTGGCCACAAATTTAATTATTGTTGATTTAATTCCGTTTGATGTAGAGCATGATTTGGTACCTGACTACTCTCCTTCAACTCAACCACTTGAGGTACACTGTGAGTTATTACAGCAGGCACCAGAAGGAAGCTAGGCAGCACAAGGAAGGCTACAGACCTTACAAATGGAAGCCTGCAATATATGTATACAAAAACAAGAACAAATTGAGACCTTACATCAACAATTAAATATAACACTTAAAAGTTTAGAGGAAGCCAAAAGTGAGACGACTACATCCATCAGTGCCAAGGATCAAATTATTGCTCAGAAAGAAACAATAATTGCAGAGCAGGAGTCCCAGCTGAAACAAAAAGATGACATCATTGTTGAAAAGGATAAAATAATTGGTGACAAAGATTCGCAGCTTAAACAACAAGAGGAGCAAAATGATAAAAGGGTAGCTGTAAGAGAGACGATCATACTTCAGGCTAACCAAAAAATCATGAAGCTGCATCAACAATTGCAAAGCAAAGGGTCAGATGAAGGTGAGCCACTTGCCAAAAAAAGGAAAATAACTCAGGTCAGACAAGACTACCAGCACAAAGGCAAGGGCAAACAAGTTGTTCAGGATGAGGATAAGGATGAAGATGAAGTGTAACGCCCGTAAAATCCTCTCAATATTTTTCTTTAAAATATTGATCATGCCTATATGGATTCTTGAGTAACATATGAATACTAGCATGAACCTTAGCATGATTTCTTATATAGATTAAAAAGCTAAGTACTAATGGACCTTACATGGGCTCTTCTAGCAACATGGCTATTAGTGGACCTTAGGTAGAATTTTAACATAGATAGAAATGAATTCTAATTAGAAATATTAGCATAACTCTTGGTGGGCTCTTATGTGGGCCTTGCCAAAAATGAGAGTAAATGGAATAAAAAAAATGCATGCACCAAGGATTAAACCTTAGACCTAGAATAGAGGCAAAGCCTCATCATGCATGTACTAACTAATTCACCTAGCAAGGGAGTGCTATTGGGAAAGAGAGAAGAATTTAGTTGAGACTAAAGGAAGTGGAAGAGACACCTTGTGAAGAGGCACCATGCCCCTTCATTTAGTATAAAAGGGATGGATGAGAAGTGAAGAGGCTTAAGTTACTTTTCTTCCACCAAGGCTTTTCCTCTCCTCTCTTCTTCCTCCTCCTTGTCTCCTCCTTACCGAGACTCACCAAGGGGGTTTTCCCTTGGAAAACTTCACAAGAGGACTCCCTCTTGAAGATCCAAGTTTTTCTACAAGGCTACAAGGGCAAGGGGTGTTCTAAGGTCAAGAAGATTTTCATTTCTTTCTCTATTCAAGGGTTATAATCAAGATAAAAAGAGGTAAGACTCCCTCACCTGTGGTATAATAGTTTTGATGTTATCTTTCATGATTTAAGATTTTGTTTGGGCTCTATGTTGAGAAAACTATGAATTTAGGGTTCCTATAAGTTTCGACCAAGTACCCTTTTTGGGCTTGGGATGATGTTAAAACCTCACTTATGATTCCTAATGCTTTCTCATGATAAATAAAGAATGAATTGTGAGTTGTGGAATTTTTGTAGCAAAGTCCCTCATGGAATTTCAGCCACCATCCCCTTTCATGGTTAGGATTAGATCTAACCCTCCAAGCATGCTTATTATGATTCCCTATGATATAATGGATGTTAATTATGAATTATATGAATTTTCAATGGACTTAAGGCCTCTCTAGGGTTTCGGCCAAGACCTATTCTAGGGCTAGGAATTAGGGTTAGCCCCAATCATGTGTTTTAATGGCTTCCTATGGCATTGTATGTATTGTATAGACATTACTTTAGTTATGGTACCTCACATGTTACTTGAATAATGGGACTTCAATCTATAACTTTCGGCCAAAGCTCCAAGTCTAGAGTTTGGGTTAGTCTAAGGTTTCAAGTATACTTGTTTATGGCTTATTATGATGTAGATATATGTTCAAGCATGTTGTATGAATTTTATGATGCCTAAATCCTAACTTTATGTGTTATGTATCATAACCTTGTATGCTTATGTTATGTGCCATGTTTTAGTAGGTTTAATTTATGGATGTTTAAACCATATACCATAAAGACATGTGTTGTGAAGTATGCATCATGTTTATGTAGAATTATGCATGCATTAGGTTAAATGTCTTGAACATATGTATATTATGGTTATGTAGACCGACGCATGTTTTATGTTGAATGTCATGAACCTATGTAGTATGTATCATGTTCATATAGATCCTACCCATACATGCTTTATGATAGATACCATGATCATGTATGCTATGTGATATGTACCATGTATATAAAAACTTATCTATGCATGCTTACCTTATGTACCATGATCATGGAAGCTTATGAACTAAGATGATGTTTATGCCTTAAGGCATAATTATGTATGTATGTCATGCCTTATGAATGAAGATGATGAACGAAGATGATGTTCATGCCTTTAAGGCATAATGATGTTATGCATGAACTATGAATGATGAAATGCTAAGTATGCTTTATACCATGCTTCATGTATTAAGATCATGTTGTCTTTAAGCATGCTATGTAAGTTCTATGAATGATGAAAAGCCAAGAGCATTTCTTATGATGTGAAAAGAAGCATGTGAAACTATTTTACTTTATGGATGGGCTTGTATCGGACCCAAATAAGGTCCAAGGGATGGGCTCCTTATGAAAGCCTCGGTGTGGGACTACCGTAGCTGTCCCCGGTTCTGGGACTACTGTAGCTGTCCAACAGGGATGAGCTCTTTGTGAAAGCCTCGGTTCTGGACTACCGTAGCTATCCCTAGGTTGAAGGTAACCTAGTACCCTAGTAGGTCGAGACTAGCTACCTCGTATTTACTTAGGGCTGCGCACAAATGATGGATGTGTTGGGTTCTCCCGGCACAAAATCATAAAAAACGCAACGGAAACAAGAACCCACGAGCGATCCATGCGAAAGAAAAACTCGTACAAAGTTGATCTACATCTACTTCTAAAGAAGATATACCTTTGGAGCGTGCCCTTTGCTTATCCCGCTTGTCCAAGGTGTGCCGGATCTCTTGCACGTTCAAGTGTCCGTGCCTCTATTCGTATCTACACGGATACAATCTCTCAACTTCAGGAGAGCTACCTTAGTTGTGCTAGCAACTTGAGGTAGCTCGTAGAACACCAAGAACCCTACAATAGGGTTTTCGGCCAAAAGAGGAAGATGAGGGAGGGAAGAAGAAAGGGAAGGAGTGGAGAAGAAAAAGACCTCATCCAAAGTCATAAGACCCTCTTTTATACTCATCCCATGAATATGAAGAGGTTTGTGTCTCTTTGGCTTCCCAATAAAGAGCACATCTTTTCATATGGCTCTTTATCATTTCCCATGCAAGAAAAGAATCTTTTCTTTTCCCTTCATTAAACACTTTAATGAATATCTCTTTAATCCCGACCGGGCCCCTCGGGCTTCTGACCTGTCTTCCGACCAAGTCTGTCGAGTGCTGAGCTCCCGACCCAGTCTGCTGAGCTCCGACCCAGTCTGCTGAGCTCTGACCCAGTCTGTCGAGCTCCGACTTAGTCTGCCGAGCTCCGACCCAGTCTGTTGAGCACCGACTCAGTCTGCCGAGTGTCGACCCAGTCTGCGGCAGACTCCGACCCAGTCTGCTGAGCTCCGACTCAGTCTGCCGAGTGCCGACCCAGTCTGCCAAGCTCCGACCCATTGTGCTGAGCTCCGACTCAGTCTGCCGAGTGCCGACCCAGTCTGCCGAGTGCCGACTCAGTCTGCCGAGCAGATCTCCTGATCTGACTTCCCGATTTCCCAACTCGGGCTTGGACCTCCCGAGTTCCCAACTCGGGCTCGGACTTCCCGAGTTCCCAACTCGGGCTCGGACTTCCCGAGTTCCCAACTCAGGCTCGGACTTCCCGAGTTCCTAACTCGGGCTCCCTAACTGACCTCCCGAGTTCCCACTCGGGCTCAGGTCTCCCGAGTTCCCAACTCGGGCTCCCGAAGCATCATGTCCTTAGTGTGTGACCCAATAGGTTCTCGCGACGTTGGCAATGCGCCTAAACCCTTTAGACACATAAGCAATGAACGGCATCTAGCAATGCATCATTGCTACCCAAGTAACAAGAAAAGTCGAGATCCGACTAAACCTCCATGACTATGATAATGTATGACCTTGTCCTTCTATCCTTGATATCTAGATTGACCAATGAGGCATAGACCGTGTCATCCTCAATCAATCTTGTGTTTTTTGATCCCCGAGTTGACTCACTCAAACAAATGAGCTCAATATCTCATATTGACTCATTTGAGCATGGCCATGCGTTTTAGTAGTCCTACTCGATCAAGGGGCCCACAGATATCACTCCCGTCATATGGGAGGGATAGATCCCATCTACATCACTCACATCCCTTCGCATAATTCATTACATACCCAATGATCGCCTTTATAGTCCACCCTGTTACGGGTGACGTTTGACGATACCAAAGTACATAACTCCTTATGTAGGGAACTGTAGTGACTTCAGGTCTAAGGACTATTCATACTAATAGTCACATGAGAAAGTTTAAGACACTCATATGACAATCTATGAAACTTTCTCAATGCGGGTCAATTCAGTACACATTCTCCAATGTATACCCATGTGTCAACTTGATATCACATATCCATGACTTATGAGCTCAAGTCATCAGTTGACTTACATGCTAGTCTCCATGCATTAATATTGTCCTTGAATATTAATACTTGACTAGGAATGATTTAGAGTAGTGTTTTCTACATCATCTCATTATCAATTCAATCAATCGATATAATGTAGATAAAAACCTACTACCCAAGGACATTATTATGCTTAGTTATTTGACACAAATACAAAGTAAGTATAATAACTATGTCTTTATTAATGATAGAATATGATACAAAATGTCTCTAGTCAATCATCACATAATTGGCTCTAGGGCTCCTACTAACAGGATGTATGTATGTGGTACAAGCCGGGGCCCCCCATGATGTTATGATTTATGTTTAAGTACTTAAGTAATTATAATTATGATTTCCAAATAAGCATCCTTATGTTATGTGCATTTAACTGATGCATTCATTCATGTTATGCATCTATGCCATGTTAAGTATATTATATGTCTATGTTTATGTCAAGAACTTCTCGATGTCAAGTATGTTATGCTTATGTTTATGTCAAGAACTTCTCTATGTCAAGTATGTCATATGCTTATGTTTTATGTTAAGAACTTCTCTATGTTAAATAGTAAATTGATATTGGCTGTCAAAATTTTCCAGGTTTAGCGACGGATATTTTTTAAAATCCGTCGCAATTTGCGACGGATTATTGACTTTTCCGTCGCTATAAAGATCAATTAGCGACGGATGTTGACTGAATCCGTCACTATTACGATATATTAGCGACGGACTTTGACCATGTCCGTTGTTAATCCGAATGCTTAGCGACGGATCATTGACCATCCGTCGCTACTATTTTCTCCGCCCACGTCACCCCATTTTTCTGTGTTTGCGACGGAGTATATGTCCGTCGCTAAGATAGCGACGCAGAGGAAAATTGTCCGTCGCTAAGATAGTGACTGAGTGAAAATTATCCGTCGCTACTATAGCTCTGCGACGGGATATCAGCCGACGGCGCTAAATCCGTCGCTACTCCGTCGCTATTTGTGTTTAGCGACGGATTTAGTCCGTCGCTATTGCCGATTATTTTTGTAGTGAGTTTATGTGCTTATATTTTTATGTCAAGTACTTATGCTATGAGCTCTATGCACTTTCATTTCATGTTAAGCACTTCTATATGATTATGTGTTTTCATGTACATCTATATGCCTCCTCATGTTAAATGCTTTATGAATACCTTCTCATGATATGTTATGTCTTTTCTATTGACGATATGCGACGTATGATTTTAGTGAGTAGGAAAGGATCTTACTATGCCTATGTACTTATAAGTTTTAATTTCTTATACCGCAGATCAAGCAAGAGGATACTAAGCTAAGGGAAGCAGCAGCAGGGGCAAGTGTGTGTGTGTGGCAGTGACATGGCAAAAGAAAAAGAAAAAAAAAGAGAAAAAGATCCTAGCACTCATAATTGTCATATGTCTTATGTTTTGCATTGTCAACTTTCAACTTTAGTTTCATGCTATACTTTATGATGGTTTTCCTAAAGAACAACTTCTTATGTTTTGCATTGTCAACTTTAGTTCCATGCTATACTTTATGTTGGCTTTAAGCTTGATGATAGGATAAGTTATGTTTAATGCAAGCATGTTCAAGAATGTTATGTCTCATATGTTATGTCTTATCTTTTTTTATGTTATGACAATGCTAAGTTTACCAAGTAACCATGTTTAAGAATGATAGCTAAGACATGTCTACATGATTCAAGTGTTAGTTGCATGGTTTAAACGCATATGTATGAAGTTTTAAATTATTCCGCTGCATTAAGATCTCCATATGAGTATATGTATGTTCGCGTAGCGCCGCCTTCCGCCTACATCGTAGGGCGGGAAGGGCGGGCGTTACATGAAGATGACGAGGCTCCTGCCCCATCAATCTCAGATACTACAATGCAAACAACAAAATCTGAGACCTCCACCCAAACAAACATATCTGAACATCACGTAGCTAAAACTAAATAATTTCAAAAGGTCAAAAGCAAAATCTTGAAAAATTCCAGGGTATTTTTTAAGAAGACTAAAGATACAGAGATTGCTGAAACATTATTAAAGCTTAATAAATTAAAGTGAGTTAGTTGCTATTGCGTTTGGAAAAATATTGTAAAACAATGATGATTATTGACATTCATTAATAAAATTTAATCATTCACATTGTTATTAAGTTGCTTATCTTATTTGCATGTAGGTATGAGTTGAATTTAGTATGGTCCAATGGGACCTTTACATTAGATATGCAATCTTTTTTGACAATATTTGATTAGACTGACTACACCATTGGGGATTGCATAAATATATACTGGACAATTCTTGGAAATGAAGCAAAAGTGTATAACTCAGCATACCAGCCCTCCATATTCTGTGGGGTGGGGTTTGATGTAAGTCAATTAGCTACTTGTATTGTTGTTTTATTCTATGATTTAGTCCACTGACACTTCCTTTTTAATAAACATACGAACTTTTTGAGGTGATTCACGCTCAGGCATTTGAACAAACTATTGCTACTGATACGGATAAGCCAATTAGATATATCATCTGTCATCTAAATAATGCAGATGATCATTGACATCTAATGATTATTGACCTCGAGGAAAGTACTATCCATCATTATAATTCTCTCGGCGCCACAGAAGGGTACACTGCCAAATTTGAAAAATCTGTAAATTTTCTATTTCATATATATACCTCAACAAAAAGTTTCAGACCAATATAATTGTTACTAATGTAATATCTGTGTAGGTGACATTTTTCAAAAATTTGAACTGGTCATATTATAAGATATGGAATAAAGGATTGCCTTCCATAGCTGGGATAGAGTTTAATAAAATTGTTGTAGAAGGACCCACCTAAAGCAGATCGTAAGAGGATATTTATTTTTGTTAAAAATAACAATTTATTTCATGGTTGGATTTATAAGATGACAACAATGTGAATATTGGTTTTTCAGGTTAGATTGTGCATTTTTCATGATGCGGTATGCTGAAAGTCTGGTTTTTCAAAGATCTACAGATTTTAGCCAATAGCAAATGAAAAATTATCGATTTCAGGTGGGATATAAAATAATGAGAGACAAGTGCTGGAAGCTAAATCTGTAAATATTATTTTTGTTGATACTATGCATATGTAATTGTGATAACAAACATTGTATATTTGTAATTATTCAATCTATGTACTCCTTTTCAAATCAATCAAACTTTGCTTTGGATCATTATTTTTGTCTCATATATAATCTGTAATATGTAATTGTTGTCGAACCCATCAGTAATATTGAACCTTGGTTGGAATCATTTGAATTCAGGACCACGGTGAGCATGAAACAAAAGCATTTTAGGCAACCCACTCAGGGCCTAAAACAAAATGATTCAGTTGTATAATGTAAGTCTAATGACAAACAATATATGTTTGTAGTTATAATGTATGTAAACCATTTTGATACTCCAATGGAGCATTGCTTTCGATCCTTGTTATTGTGTAATCTCTAATCTATAATTTGTCCTCTTGTCGATACTATAAGTAATATTGAACCTTACTTTTTCTCTACCCTAATTTGAATTCATAGCCCACGCTGGGCCTGAAATAATCCCATTTCAGGCCCAGCGTGGGCCTGAAGTGAGATTAATTCAGGCCCAAGCTGGGCCTGAAATTATATTATTTCAGGCCCAGAGTGGGCCTGAAATAATCCCATTCAGGCCCAGTGTGGACCTGAAATGATATCACGTTGGGCCTGAAATAATCCCATTTCAGGCCCAAGCTGGGCCTGAAACAATAATGTTCAGGCCCACGCAGGGCCTGAAAAAATAATCTCATTTCAGATTTCAAATAATTCAATAAAAGAATGATTAAATATTTTATATAAATATACATGTTGTGAAAATATTTTTAATATTAAACAAGAAGGAGAGTACCTAAATAGACATTGCATACCACAATTTAATTCCATCCACATCATTACCTCATATTTTCAGAATTTGGCACAGCAGGAGGTTTGTTTCATGGACCTATGATATTTTGCTTTCTCAAAATTCATTACCAGTAGTTAGAGTTTCTAGCTAGGAGATGATATTTTTGGTCTCCAAACATAGTCCTAATGATTATCAATTACGTGTTAATACAGTATCAGTTGGCACAGAACCATGAATCAACAAAGCAAACAAACAGAGGATCTCAAATGACAGATATTCACAAACCATAGGACTTCAGGACTTGAAGACCTGAAATAACATTATTGTGGGTTTAAAAATCAGAGGACTTCACACCTGATCTTTTATGCTTACATAAAATTACACAAGAAGAAATATATCATAATATTGAAATACTTTTTCAAGTCACAACATTAATAACAACTATTTTTTTAACAATACTATAGCTGTACAATATACAAAATATATACATTCAGTTCTCCTCCATACAAAATATCCACTTCAATCAGAATATTGGGTCACTACATATACCAATTAACTCAAGACCTTGGAGCTGACGACATTCTACATGTCCTTTTATTATGACCTAGTTGTTTGCACCGGCTGCATTTTAGTTTGACCTTATCATTGTGTCTGGACTCTATCCGTGCCTTCTTTCGTCTACCAGGCTGCACAAGGCTACGGGGACATAGAACTGTAATGTTGTTTACTCCAGTAGGCCAAAACTGCTTGCTTCTACAAGGGAAAATACGATCCATGTAAACCCACTTCCAAGTTTCTGAATAAAAATAATGCTCACAATATAGGAGTGTATCTATGTTCCTGTGAATGATTACGGCAATAGCATGTGAGCAAGGAAGTCCTGAAATTTAAAACTCCCCACAATGACAAAACTTTATTTCCAAATCAACAATGTATGAAGTGTCCCATGTTTCTACTTCCATTTCTGATTGAGAGTAAGGGTGAACCTTATAAGTTCTTGCTTTCTCTCTCCTTGAATCCATTTCTTTTGTAGCATAAGGTGTCAAAGCAACATGCCATTTGGAGACTTCCTCTCTACGGTTATAGAACCATTGAGCAACTTTTCTTCTTGTATTAGCAATTAACCTGTTTATGGGAAGCTCACGTGTAGACTTGAACAAAGCATTTAAGCTCTCCACACAATTCGTGGTAAACATTCTGTACCTTCTCCCTGTAAAGTGTGCATTTGCCCACCTTTTAGGGTCAATGTTCTGAAGTCACTTATGGGCAACTGGATGTTTTTCAAGCATTGTCTGCATTATCATCTCATATTGGAGTGTTGTGTTGGCTCGTGCTGCTGGCCAAAACAAACCTACAGCAGCTCTACTTCCAGTATCAGTTACCATATTACAACACATGTTGTGGCAACAAAAGACATGATACGCGTTTGGGTAGACTTTTCTAACTGCTGATATAATGCCCCGATGTCTATCTGATACTATGGTGATTGAGTGATCATCGACAGCAAAGAACCTCTTTGTATGCTCCAAAAACCACTCCCATGCAGACCCACATTCAACTTCAGCTATTGCGAAGGCAACTGGGAGAACATTGTCATTACCATCAATCGTCGTTGCAATCAACATTACTCCCGGATACTTTCCTCTTAGGTGTGTGGCATCAATTCCGATAAGTCTACGCAAATAAGACATGAACACCCTTCGGCAAGCACCAAAAGCCCAAAAACACCGCTGGAACTGATTGTCACCATTCCTGCATAGTACCACATACGTTTCAGGATCTCTAGCTCTTAACTCACGCAGATATTGTGGAAGATCTCTGTAAGTCTCATCATAATCTCCAACAACCTTTTTCAATGCTTTCTCCCTAGCTGTGTATGATTTTCTGTATGATATGGTCACTCCAAATCTAGCTTTAATATCTGATATAATCATACTTGGTTTGTATTGTTCATTATGAAGAAATTACTCTTCAACAAAAGAAGCAACAAATGATGAAGAGCATGCATGATGATCAGCACTTTCCCTAACAGTTCCACATTGGTGTTCCTTTATATATTTTGTAACAGTGAACTCTACTTCCCCCCTTGCTACTAGTCTCCATGTACATGGTTGGTTGAAGCACACTGCTTTAACTCTATTTTTTCGGGTGTCAACTGGGTTATATCTCATATACTTAACCATGGCATGTTTGACAAGTGCATTCTTGAATTCTTCTCTAGATGGTAGTATCTGCCCCACAAAAAATTCATGTCCATCTCTTGCCTCTACCTCTCCAATTGGCCCAGCAAGCAATCGAGAATTTAAAATATAAGGATCTTCAGCTAATGGAAACTCCTCCTCTAAGTCACTGTACTGATTTGGGGGGAATTCATATTGCTCAATCTGCATATCATCGGCTTGGAATTCTAGTACACTTGTAATAGGTTCTAATTCATCTGCATTCCGGATTTCAATTCCTTCCTCCTCACTCCAGGTTGGCTCAAAGAATTCAACAACTCTTGTAGAAGAATTCAAACCCTCACCTTCTAGATTAGTTGCTTCTTCATTTAGATCAATTGTCAAATTCCTTGTAATTTCTGATCCATTCCCCGTGACAACATTATCATCAAGAGTATTCTATATGTCGGATAGAATTTCGTCAACAACATTATCATCCCTGAAAAATAAATTACAATTACATTTTATAAACTTTGAAAATCATAATCAAGGACCTAGGAAGGCCTGAGGGCCTAAAATATTTTGATTTCAAGCCCTGTAAGGGCCTGAAATCATTATATTTCAGGCCCTGTGAGGGCCTGAAATATAATGATTTCAGACCCTACGAGGACCTGAAATCATTTGATTTCAAGCCCTCACAGGGCCTGAAATCAGTAGATTTCAGGCCCTTGGAGGGCCTGAAATCTTTTGATTTCAAAAAGATTTCAGACCCTCCCAGGCCCTCAAATCCAATGATTTCAACCCCTGGGAGGACCTAAATTCCTTTTATTTCAGGCTCTCCCAGTGCTTGAAAACAACATATTTCAGTCTCTCCTAGGGCCTGAAATCTAATGATATCATGCACTCCCAGGGACTGAAATCCTTTAATTTCAGGCCCTCCTAGGGCCTGATATGGTAAGATATCACCCCTAGTCGAATTCAAGCATTTATTTATCTTAAGTTTAACAAATTTCATAGAGCCCTTATTATGTAATGCATATCACCTTTAGACTCCTCCAACATAAAAATTGTAGAAAGAGTTGATAAGTATAAAACTAGGTCTGATACCATATCAAAGATGACAATCATACGTACATTACTATTTGTATTTGTTACCAATCTGTTGCTTGCTTTTTCTCCTTCAACACCTATCTTTCTGAGCTGCCTTGGTGATGAATTGAGTTGTGCAAGATCGAAATATATACGTACCCTCGTAATGATTCGACTTGTGCAAGGTAGTAATATATATATAGGCTGAGAAAATTTCCACTACCTGGCCATCCGAACCACAAATTATTATTTTACTGCAAAAGTGGTTCGGATGTCTCGAAAATGTGAATCGAAAAAGGTATTTTGTGGCGGCAGGGGTATTATAGGAAGTTCACTTAAGGGCCTGCGTCCTTTGGTAAAATAGAAACCATGGTACACCCTTTGGTAATTTTTAATTCTTACGCACGCCCCTTGGTAAATTGCCGAATCAAGTTTAATCAATTCTATTTCACCAACTTTAGAAATCTTTATCACTTCTTTTATAACTTTTGAAACCTTAATATAAATTTGTCAGTCACCTAATAGTCAATTGGTCTCTCGTTATGAGGCAATTGATCTTCGCTTTTCTTTTTTTATTGTGCTTTATTGACTCCTTTAGGCTTTACACATTAGTAATTAGTTTATTGATAACTTATCAACAGTCAACTATTGTCATCAGCTAACTACGAACATCATTCTGTTTATTGACTCCTTGTGTTGGATCATGATTTTTGGGCTTATTCACTCCTCCCCTCTAGTCACAATATACCATTCAAATAATGAACTAGATAGCAGACAAATTGAACCTAGGATGATCGATCTGACCCCACGAAAATTTCTCACCGGTCACCAGGGTAAATCGGAAAGCGCTCGCGGTGGCCAATCTAGAAGCCCAGCATCCCAGGGTTCGCGCCCTCATTTGGAGGAAAAATTCCTATAAAATGCACTGTAGCTAGGGATCGAATCGCGAATACCTAGATTAACAACTAGTGACCTTACCGCTGCACCATTCAACAGGTCCATTTGTTGTAGGTTTGTTTGAATGGCTTTTTCAATTGCTGGATTTTGACATATGAGTAGGTAGATGAAGGGAAATCATAGCAAAAGTTCTAAGAGAGCAATTCATTTGCTCCGTTTTTTATTTTTATTTTCTTAAAAAATCATATTTTTCTATTTTTTATAAAATAATTTTATTTTTTTTTAATTTTTTAAAAATACTATTTCTTTTTTTAAAAAATAGGTATGAAAAATATAAACCGAATATATTTTTTAGAAAATTATATTTTCTCGTAAAATGAAAATAAAAAAATGAGAATGAAAAATAAAATCAAACGTTATCTAGGTTTCCCAATATCTACAATGCAAGACAGTTTTTCTTCTTAAACAACATGCATCTCCCTTTTATCTTTTTTCTTTTTAAGCGATCAACCTCTTTTTTTTTCTTTTTCTTTTATTTTTTTTTCTACTATAAAAGGATTTATCTAAAAATATTGAGAGTACTAGGACTAAATTACAATTTACAAAGGGACTCAAATAATTCACAAATGGAAGAAGAAAAGAAAATTTTACTGTTCCACCAGTGAAGTGCTAGTAAGTTCCAACCAAGGAGGAAGCAACTTGACAATGGCAATGTAGAACTGGCAACGAAAAAGACTAAAAACACTGCACGAGAAGCGTTAGTGAATTCCGAGCATGAACGACTAATAAGAAGGTGATCAACCTTTTTTTAAGGCCTTTTATTTTGTTTTTACCTTATATTTTTAGATAAAAATGCCAAGAGCAACCGTTGAAGAGATGTCTTCTTTTTTTAAAATTAAAGGGTTCTATTATATTAGCTGTTATAATATGTAAAAAAAATTAATTTAATTTGATATATATATATATATATAATATTTTTTATTAGTTTAATAAAATTATTTAAATTTAATCAAAATGATTCGTAAAATACATCATAAATAATGTTGTAGCAACCTAGTGCTTGCTACAATATTTTCATGATAATTTGATCATGTGTGAAACAATTGTGATGAAGATTGAGATTTTTTTTATGCTAACCGGTCTCTGGTCTCGGGGCATTAAGGACCCAAAACTGAGGTGGGGATGGAGCAACAACCATGCGCATCTATGCTGGTGTAAGTTGTTTTTCTCTTTGATGAATAATTGATTTGATAATATTGATTGTTAAGATGGATTTCTATATATACTTTTTTGATTTACTTTGGTAGTTGACGAAAAATTTTTGTGGAGCCGAATCGGTCCTCCCAGATTCAACGTTATCTGGCTCAATTAATCATTTTTATGCTGGTGTAAGTTGGGGTCATTACATCTTTCACATAATTGCATAGACTATTTCTATCGCATTTTTATTATGATCATGATCCTTTAGTTTTCGCCCTCACTGATATAAGTAAGTTGATACTTGAATGATAGATTGTCACATATATAAGTGCAGAGATTAAATTTTTGAAGAATAATTCTTAGAGAATAAAATCTCTCTTATTTAGAGATGTCACTCGATCACCTTGATTTACTTTTTTTATTTAGTTGTGAGACAAACCATAAATAATATTTGAGTGAGCAAGTCACCTGCTATCACAGGTGATACTTTGATCTTTCCTTTAAATGTGAGGGGTGAAAGTGGTGTACGTGTGTTTGCCTGTATAATCGCTTTATGGTCGGAGGTCCTATTATTAGGTATAACTACGCAACTAGAGGTGCAAAAGAAGTGAATAAAATTTAATAGTATGAAAATATAGATATTTTGAATTCGAATTTGAAAAATATATGTGATTTTCGAATTTGATTTAAAATTCAAAATATACGAATAATTTTGGCTCGAGTTCGGTTCGAAATAAAATTCGAGCTCTAGTTTGATTCGAATTGTTCGAACCTTAACTCAATTTAACAGAATTGAATTATAATTTAAAATAAATTAAATTCTGGTTTTTGAATTATTCAAGCAAATTTAAATTAAAATTATGTAAAAAAAATCAGAGTTTGATTAGAATTCGAGCGACTTATGAACAATTGAATAAAATATTATGAGTTTGAATTTGGGTTAAAATGTTTATCTAACATTCGAGTTCATCTCGAATTTAATGATTTCAAATATGAATCAAATATTTTTCAAATCGACTCAAAAAATTCATGAACGAGCTTGATTCATTTACACCCCTAGGTACTGTTAGAATATATACTAAAAGTCTAGCTTTTGTATGAATATCTACATTTTGGAATGAGAATCACATGATCATTGTTTGCATTTTATATTTGATATATACATACTATTATCTAATACTTTACATTATAGATAACATGGTGTGTGGTGTCACACAGAAGATCATATTATCAGTCCCTTGTAGGGTATAAGTAGAGACTCACAACCTAGATAGTTTTGGATAAACCATTGGCATGGTTGTAGTATAATTTAGTAATAGTTTATCTTGACCATAGAATTACACTATTACACTTTGTGTGTATTGAACATGACTGATATAGAGGTGATTCAATTTATACTGACTATATAATTGAATCAGACCTCAGATATTATAGTGTACATGCTCTTAATCCCGATATAATAACAGGCACATATACTTAATATATATTTCTTTGATAACCAATGGGCGAGATTTATTTGTTAAATCGATAGGTCTGGTAAGTTGGGAAATAATATTATTTACATGGTGTGTCGTTGATTATAAAAGAAAACTGTGTCCTGATGCGTCAGGTTGATGATGTCCCCTTGAGGAGCTCATAAAGTTCATCATGGAAATCCTGCAGGTGGACTTGGTCCTACATGATGATAAGGTTGAGTGGTACTACTTATGGAGTTAGATATTAATTAATTAAATTGTCAATAATTTAATTAATTAATGGATATTCGAGCTCTTAAACACGGAGAGATTTTGTACATATAATAGGTGGAACCCATATTTAATTATGGGGGTTGGTGAGGTAGATCAATGATGATCATTTAGTGGATTGGATCATCATTAATGGATCGGATTTTGATCCATTAGGTGGCCAAGACCCAAATCCTCCTCATGGTCCCCTATTGTAGTCTATATATACCCCATAAAGTCATCATGAAACATAACTTAAGCCTTAGTTTTTTCCTCTCTTCTCATCCTCTCTCTCTCCTAGGGTTTGGCCGGCGGCATTGAAGGGAAAAGGGTGGCGCAAGAGAGAAGCAAGGTTTCTCACCTTCTTCTCTAGATCTTCCTCACCTTGTTTCTCTTCTCCTTGGCCAGCAGCAACTAGAGTGGAGAAAGGAGGGTTGTCGGTGCAAAGAAAAGGAGAACTTCTTCTCCTTTTTGTAACTGGCGGAAGTAAAGGGAAGAGGAAAGGAAGGTTTCGGCTAGGGTTCAAGCAAGGAGACTTCTTCTTCTTCTTCTCCTTTTCTTTCTTCTTCTTCCTCCTTGGACGTGTGGCTAGGGCAAGCAAAGGAGAAGACTTCCTCATCTCATTTGGCCGGCGGCAACCACATGAAACCTTAAGGTTTCGGCGCAAGGAAAGAAGAAAGAGAAGAAGACCAGGGTTTTGCTTGGTGGCTTCGTTTCTTGGAAGACCGTCGCCCACATGATGTCTAAGAAGGGTATAGGACATACGATAGAAGATCGCGAGGTAATCGAGAGATATAACTTATTGTTTTGGTTCCTTTGATCTTGTTTATTATCATATGTTTATATTTCATATTGTATGTTATTTTATGTCATGGATCCCGATGATAAACACAAAAATCGGCGATCCATTCATCGTCTATTCTGCAGTTAATCGGTTAGACGAGTTAGATTGCTTGAACAACAAGTTTGTTCAAGCGGTAACTTGAATCGGTTAGCACGATGATGAGTCGGTTGTTTGGGAATTTGTTCTCCATTCGGATTGGTTTCGATTAATGAAATTTTAATCCGGGGATATGGAGAGGATTCCCATGCCAACCAAATCCCAACAATTGGTATCAGAGCCAATGGTTTTCGATTTTGTGTATTTTAGATTCGGTTACTTTTATGCACTTTATCATGTATAATTTTATGCTGGATAATAGTAGGATGTGCATAGGCTAACTCTTTGGTTGCAGACATAAAATCCGACTATTATAGCTTAATGTGTTTGTATGTGATTGTGTGTGCATGGTTGTAACATTTATTTGAATTATCGGGGTTGACAAGGCTAGATAGTATTTAATTTTTGTACTTAAATACGACATTGTTTAGCCGCACATTTTTAGTTTACTTTCGATCTAGACTTGTTGTACACTCCTTCGTAGAGTATAGGATCGATGGATGTAAATTAAAATAGCTTTTTATCTCAGCTCGGAGATCCTCTTCATGAAGCTTGTGCATGGTGCTTGGAGGAGGAGACGAGGTGGCGACACGACGGAAGACATATTCAAGAACAAAAGGCCATAATAGTTGAAATTTATTTTTCTTATTTATTGCTTTTTGTTGATATGCTTGTTGTGCTTGCATGGTAAAATTCCTCAATTCTAAATTACTAAGTGGGAGAGGGATTCTAAGAATCTCGTGGCCTCCATTATAAATTTGACATGTGATGCGAGCAAACTTGCGCATTGGCTCTGAGTGCCTTTCTCCATATTGGATGAGTTTGTTTCGCGGATCACTAGGTCAAATATGGTTATAGGAAGTTATTTAGGAGTGTATGATCTTCCCCATCGGAAGCGACATAATCCTAGGTAATTGCCTTAGTATCATGTAATGGTAAACACTTAAATGCAAATAATAGTATCCTCCCCATCGGAGTCACTACTATTATTTGTAGGGCCGAAGAGGAACCAACTATTAATTTTATTTGTCAAAAAGTTAGGTTGACAAGATAATAAAATTAATGGGTAAAACCTCCTCTTACAAATGTAGAATTCATATACGTCTACACTATCGTGGCATACGATATTCTCGGTGTTTTGAGGTGTTGGTTGATTTTAAACTTTTATTGTTTGAGGAATTAATAATTTTTTGAATTCTAATGTTTTGATCATTGTGATTCTCAGATATTTTCAAAATGGCTTTCAACCCACTTGTTGTAATATTGAAAGAAAACAAACTCACGGGCCCTAACTATAATGATTGGAAACAGAACCTGGACATTGTCTTGACTGCCAAGGAGTCCAAATGTGTACTTTACGAGTTTTGTCCTGAAAAGCCTAGCGAGAATTATGATGAAGAGGAGAAGGAACTGTTAGGACATTTCCGTTTAGCTAAAGGGGGGTGAATAACTTTCGATTCGATTTTCTTCCTACAAGTTGTTAGTGCGCAAGCGGAATAACGAAAATTAAAACAATAAAAGCTAACAACTAAGAACGACACACCGATATACGTGGTTCGGAGATAAAACTCCTACTCCACGGCTGTCCGTAAGGTGGACGATCCCGATCCTTCAGTGGATGATTCCCCGGAACACCTCCGGCTATCTCTTGTCGCTCCTTGTGGATGGAGAAACCTCGCCACAACCCTTTGACACGACCTGAGCACTTGTAGGCTACTAACAGGCTCTAACCAAGCTTATTTCGCCAAAGAACAGTAGTCAAACACGAGCTCTCTTAAATAGAACTCGATCCTGATTTGACTGTTACTAGTCGACAACCCCAGGGGCAGTCGACTGGTCTTCGCGAATTCAAATGTCTCAACCTGACGATTCGCATTCTAGTCGATACCAATCGACTGCCCAGTCGACTGCATCAGTCGACTGCCCTTTTACCAGTCAACTGATCTCTCTGTGCTGTACCTCAGTCGACTAGTAAAAGACCAGTCGACTTCCACCTAGGTTTTCCCTTCCTGAGTACAATTCTCTCACCACTCGAACCCTAGGATTTCCCTTCTCGAGTACAGTTCTCTCAGCACTCGAATCCTCACGACTCAGTTGACTCTTCATCCAGCAGCCTCGACCTGTTTTCTTCAAGCCCTCTTCGACTTTGGCTCTCGTCCCTCGGATGCATGCAAGCCCGTGGCTTGTCTCCCATGCCACCGTTCACGTATGCCTCGAAGTCCGCTTCCCTCAGCTCATCGTCCCTGCTCCAGCAGTCTCGATCTATTGCCTTCAAGCCCTCTTCGACTTTGGCTCTCGTCCCTTGAATGCATGCAAGTCCACGGCCTGTCTCCCATGTCATTCTTCACGTATGCCTCGAAGTCCGCTTCTCTCGGCTCATCGTCCCTGCTTTGCCCACGGTCCCTCGGATGTATGCAAGTCCACGACTTGTCTCCCATGCCATCCTTCATCGAACCCGAAGATGTCCAACTAAGTCAATGTGTATCCTGCAAACCTGCACACTCATATACACATATTAGATCAACATGAAACCCTAACTTAATCATATTGACACACACATCAAAACCCATGATCTACCCGATCACACTTGGGTCGATTGCACCAACAATCTCCCCCTTTTTGATGTGTGGCAATATGTCTAAGTTAGGTGCAAAAACAATAATAACAATTGAAAATTAAAGACATAGTTAATCAAGAAGCATAAATATGCAAACCCCCCCCCTTAACCTATGCCCTCCACATAATTTTCAATTTTTTATAACCACAAGTTAAGTTACACACTAACTTCACAAGTTAAGTTAAAACCTAACTTAAAACCACATGTTCTCCCCCTTTGACACCATCAAAAAGATTGCCCCAAGCAACCTTAACCCTAGTATCAATGAAAACACCTTTCAATTTCTGAAACCCCCCCCAGAAATCAGAAAATAGTAGCATCAGTCTACTGACCCAGCACCAGTCGACTGGTGCCTGTAATTCGCAAACCTACAGAAACATCAGTCGACTGCCCCAAAGGCAGTCGACTGATACACTGGATTCTGAATTTTCAACCGAAATTCAGAAACCCCTAATAAATTCTACAAAATTCGAAAAAATCTGAAACTTTGCAAGCATATTTCTTATGATGTATTCTACCTTAGAAAAATATAGTTTCATGAAAATATCAAATATGCTTGACTTTTTGACAAAAATTCTAATTCTTTGAAAAACCTTTTCTTTGTATCAACTTTTCATTCTAGATTTGAAACCATGTGTCTTCCAAGTCTATCCTACACCATTTAAAATATTGAAATGTTTTCAAACCTCCCCCCTTTTTGTCATATAGATCCCTAAGACAAAACATGTGATAAAAGCTCCCCTTTCTTACCATAAACCCTTGATAAAAGACATATATATAAAAATTTTGTTATAACCATAACAAAATAATAATATTTCATATCAAGTCATGAATTGACAGTTCAGATAAGCAAATACTAAAACATAAATAAGTACTACAAGGGTCATAGCCCCGAAATCCTCAAATAATACAATATGAAATAAAGCGTTTGAGAGATACTAAAAATGCCTAAGCTCAATCCACTCTCAACACTATCACCACCACATCAAGCTGAGCCTACATGTCATCGGCTGGAGGAGGAGGAGGAGGGGTCTGATACATGAGGTTCCAGTGCTGCATCATCTCATACATCTTATCCTGGCGCTGCTGGAACCTCTGAATGTCGCCTCTGAGACCCTCCTGGTGCTGCTGAAAAGTCTAAAAATCCTCCCTGAGTCCATTAACCTCTGCCTCAAATCGGGAGAATCGCTCCTCTGTGATCCCAGCAGGAGCAGCAGCAGGAGCAGCCTCCTCCTCATCATCCGAACTAGAAGAATCCTGATGACGGTGCCAGACCAGCATTCCTTGCCGCCTCTCGATCCCAACCAAAGAAAGTTGTCGAGAGTCAATCTGATCGTAGTCCTTTGACAATTGATGTACTTGACCCCTAGTGGTCCTAATACCTCTAGACAAAAAGAATTCGGTCAAAATATGACCAAAGGCATGTATATCTTCCTATTGACGCTATGCGAAAAATGAATAATGGATGCAAACACATGGCAGTCAATGTCTATGTCAAGTCTCCTCTCTAATGCATACATCATCATCAAGTGAGGTAACCGGATCTTTGACCTTCCCTTGGTGACAATAGGTAGAATGCAGTCTAGGACGATTTTATACAAAACATTACTAACTGGACTCATACGTCTGGCTATGAAGATACACTCTAGAGGAGGTCGAGGATTATTGAAATAATAACGATGGATTTGATCAATATTGACATTAGGCAAGGTCAGTTACTCAGTGACTATGGGGAAACATGTGAATGTACTATCGGAAGCCCTACACTCTAAAAATGATCCCAACAATGCAGATGTGAAAGGGATGGTAACCCCTTGTACCATAGACCCATATGTACCGTCATCGGTATTAATGTTGGATCTTGGATGGCTAGAGAGGGGGGTGTGAATAGCCAGACAACTTAAACTTCTTGGTTCTTTGAGTTTTCTGCACTTATGATTAGCAGCGGAAACAAAATAGCAGAAAGAAACAAAGACAACCAGAAAACAGTAAACAGAAACAGGAAACCAAAAACGCGAACACGGAGGGTTTACAAGGTTCGGGGATAACTTGCCCCTACTCCTTGGCATGCCCGTGAGGTAGGCGATCCCATGATCGTCAGCAGATCAACCCCCGGAAAATCCGGATAGAATATAACCTCCTTCTCAGTGGAGAAACCTCTCCACAACAGTTTCAATAGAATGATATAATTAAGCACAGAGAAACACAAGAAGGCTTACAGAGCACTAGGACAGAAGGCACACAAGAGAAAACTTCACAGAGCTCAACCCAGCACAACTCTCACGCAAGAACTCCCTGCTCTTCGTGTCTGCTTGCTGATGGACTCGCAAAGCTCTCCCCTTCTTCCAAGTGCTCAAGTTTTCAGAGCATTTAAATGATCAGACTTTGTAAGTGTTCGCAAGAGTTCTCCTCTTCTCCTTCGCCAGCCATCTTTTAAGCTCTGCTCATCAGCAGGTCACCACTGGCGCCTCTGCAGCTCACCATCGCTTCTGCAGCTCACAGGAGTGTCTGCAGCAACCTCAGCCACCAACCCATTGACCTCTTCTGGACTCCACTGAACCCTCTTCAGTCGAGCCTCAGGTCAGTCGTCAGCTTCGCTAGTTGCTAGCCCGCGCCAGAAGTCGTTGTATCCTGCGAAGGGAAAACGGACAAACCTGACGAAGAGAAAGTCTCCAGTTGACCCTCCTCCTTCGTTGAGTCATCCCTGCATTACCTGCACACTTAACAAATGCTTAGCACAGCAAATCAAAAGTGAATCAGTAAGGTGGCAGAGAAAAATAGTAGTGATCAGAGTTAAATCAGAAGTTTGACAGCGGATTTGAATTAAAGTTATCAGACACTAATCCGTCACCAGACCGATCAGTGAAGACCCTGATCGATCAGGTCACCTCCTGATCGATCCAGTGACTCCCTGATCGGTCACACTGACCGATCAGGGATTGTGGATCGGTCACAGTGACTGATCCATAGCTAGCTGGAGTTTTCCTCAACTCCCTGCAAGTTCTTGGCCTGATCAGTCACCTAACCGATCAGGCTGTGCCCTGATCGGTCACAGTGACCGATCAGGCCACCTCTGGACCGATCAGGACCCATCTTGATCGGTCCAGAAGGACCTTGATTGGTCACCTTGACCGATCAGGGTTCTCCAGACAAGCTACTGACCTTCTCTCTGATCGTTCACCAGAACAATCAGAAACCAGACAGAAACATTCTGTTCTCTCCCTGATCGTTCACCAGAACGATCAGGAGTCGAACAGAATCATTCTGTTCTCTCTCTGATCGTTCACCAGAACGATCAGACTTTCCTGGATCGATCACCAGACCGATCCACAACAAGGAGTTTGTGCCAACTCCCTGATCGATCTCCAGACCGATCCAGCTCCGACCAATTTAACCCTAAGTCCAGAGAACAGGCTCCCTAGCCTTCTCTGACTCATTCTGGTCCCGGAGAAAGAGCTCACGTGCCCTCTCCGACCAGTTCACTCAATGCTCAGTCCCCCGGACCAAGACTTCGTGCCCGACTTCATTCACCGGGACTTTGTTCAACCTAGCTTCCCTCGCTAGGACCTGGCTTCACTCACCAGGGTTTCCTTCACCTAGCTTCACTCGCTAGGACCCGACTTCACTCACCTGGGTTTCCATTACCCGGCTTCACTCACCAGGACCCGGCTTCACTCACCAGGGTTTTCATCACCCGACTTCACTCACCAGGACCCGGCTTCACTCACCGGGGTTTCCATCACCCGACTTCACTCACCGGGACCCGGCTTCACTCACCGGGGTTTCCGTCACCCGGCTTCATTCACCGGGGTTTCCATCACCCAGCTTCACTCATCGGGGTTTCCATCACCCGGCTTCACTCACCGGGACCCGGCTTCACACACCGGGATTCGTGCCCAGTCCCCGACTAGGACTTAAGCCGAACTTATCTTACTAACCTAAACTTACATCGGTGTCAACACCAAAACAACAATCAGGTCAGACTGCATCAACAATTAATACACGTAAGATTAGCATAAAATTCTTTACATAGATCAACATTGACGTAACGCTGACAATATACTAATTTTTCTAAACCAAAATGCGTGATTATCTCAATAATGTGGGGAGTGATCTCCTGAAAGTATACTCGATTGAGATATCTACAGTTCATTAAGATGAAGTCAGCATTGTTGAATATCTGTCGGCAAGCCTCGGAACGGAACCGAGATACCTCAGGATCTAGGGACTACTGTTGGAATGAACCCTCACCAACCCTCTTCTTTCCCCTAGCCCTAAATGCTACCACCATATGCATGTACCTAAAAATGACCCAACCAAGAAGGAAAAACAAATTAAACATGCACAAAATGAGGAGTTAGTCATGAATCATGAACCAAATGTGAAAAACAAAGCAAATGATTCATTACCGTTTCTCCGGTCGTTGCATGATGGCGAATGATCGAGATTGACTTAAGGAGAAGGTTTTTCTTGCCCTAAACTTAGATCTAAGATGAAAGGAAAGCAAGAAACACGATTTTAGGACCTTGGGAAGGTTTGGAGAAGATGGGGAGGTCGAGGAAGGAGAGAACTCGCAAGGGGCGGCGCTGAAACCCTAGGTTCGGCCGCCCCCACGCGGCTATTCTTTTAAAATATCCGCAGCATCAGTCGACTGCCCATGGGTCAGTCGACTGATGAACTAAATAGAAAGATCAGTCGACTGACCCAAGAGCAATCGACTACTGTATCGATTATCCTAGTTTCTGATTTAAACTGGACCAGCCGACTGCCTCTGCACCAGTCGAATGATACCCCATATTTCAGCATTTCTGACCCAACTTCAAAAATACATCAGAAATTCCACAAACCTCCAAAAATTTTCAAAATTTGTGGAGAGGTTTGTGGTACCTGTGTCTACTTGGAAAAGATACATTTACCCATGTATCTATCTCCAATCCTAAGATTTGTTGGGACCGGGTGCATGTTGACA